>PVJD01005367.1:0-117055 GCA_004026545.1 Mormoops blainvillei
TTAGTGCTTCACAAAGTTCCCCGTTCTGGGAAAGGCGAAACTATAGACATAGTCAAAGGAGTGGTGGACACAAGGGGTTGGGGGGAGGGGAGGAGGGGTGAGCAGGAGGAGCACAGGGAATTTTTTAAGGCAATAAAAGTATTCTGCATCGTATTGTCATGATGGACAAGAGATAGTATGCATTTTTCAAAACCCATAGAACTTTCCGGCACAAAGAGCAAACCTTAATGAATGCAATTTTTAAAAACCAGGGATCCCAGGAAGGGATGAAGGCTGTGAGAAAGAATCTAATTCTAACACAAATGTATGAAATGATCACACTGGAGGAGGTGGGAGGAAAAGGCACCAACCCACTTAACTGGAAATGTGTGGAGTCCGTAAGACTAAAGGCAAAAAGGATGGCAGATAAGCACTGCCTGCTAGTTGATAAAGTTGTTTTCCACGGGGTACCGCTTAGCAATTCCGCTACCGCCGTATGAGTGTGCTGGAATCGAAGAATTAAGTAAATGGACGGTTCCAGGTCGGAGCCAGGTTTCTCCTCCCTGTTGGAGTGGGAGTTTGCAAATAAGAAGAGTAGGAGGCTGGGCGACCCATGCCGCGACGCATTAGAGCTGGGGGTGCCAGTATGAATTCACGTGCAGCTTAGCAGAGCTACGGATTGTTACACAGAGTTAGTGAGTGTCACACCTAGCCTGTGAACCCACGTCTGTCTAACTCAAGAATCTCCTAAACTCCTCACTGTACTGTGAAATACAAATGTGACGTTGGCAGGGGAGGGGAGGAAATCCTGGCAGCTAGCTGGGCATCTGGGGACCACCTTTTTTCTGTTTTTAGCATAGTGAAGGCAATAGGTACTCCGAAAAGAGGCACATACGGCGCAACTAGAAACTACAGAGGAAGTCCCAGAGTGGCCGCTGTGATAAATGGCTCAGGGGGGCACCAGACCCTGTCTCCAGCAGAGGGACTAGAGCTGGTCACTCTAGAGTCTGCTGAGGACAGCAAAATGGACCCTCTGGAGTCATGCCTGGAAGCAATGTGATTGTCAGGGGCCAGCAGGCAGCCCAGTCCCGTGTCACACATTACCATAATTTAATATTGAGGCGCTGAAGACTGAAGCCCGGGAAGGAGCACCTCAGCTCAGCATGCTTAAACAGTGTCCCAGCTATGGGGGCCCCACTCACAAGGACCTGCCTTCGGGGGCCTTGACCTCAAGGAGTGGCACTGAACACAAAGGCACTGGATCCAAGCAAGGGGGTTGCCCTCCTGGGTTGGCTGCTGGTCTTGTGCAACCCTGAAGACGTCAATTCGCCGCTTTGGTCCTTGGTTTGTTCACATCAAAACAGGAGTCATAATCTTTGGCTTAGTGACCTCGGAATTTTCCAGTGGATAAGTAACAGCACTGCTGGCTAACAGTTACCGAGCACTCTCTACAGACCAGCATTCTGTATGCATCTTCTTGTTCAACATGGCAATTTTAGCGGGCATGTGTTTATATTATCCTCGTTTTATAGTTGGGAAAACAGGTCCAGAGGGATGATGTCGCTTGTCTGAGGTCACCCAGCTTGCAAAGATTAAGTCGGAATTTAGAGCCCAAAGGGTTAGGTCACTAACCACATTCCAGCGTGACGCTAAGTGGAAAGAATGCTTGGAGGACTTCGGACTCCTGGGGAAGAAGTCAGAAACTGCTTGGAGAAGCCGGACAGGGGTGGGCGTGGCTCAGAGCTGGAGCTTGGTGTTTAACTCTGGGTGGGTGTGCAAAGCGGAGGAGGTGTGGAGAGCCAAGGTGCTGAGAAAAATAAGCTTGACCAGAGAAAGCTGGCAGGGAGGGAGAAAGGAGAGGTATGGCAGCTTCCAAAAGACGTAGAAAGTGGGGGAAGGGGAAGACACTGAAGAGGACATTTGGGAAGTCTCGTTCTTACATTTGCTTTGCCGTCTCCATCCTCGGGCCCCCACTAAACCTTCAGCGAAATCCCCCTTTTGTCAGTGCCTCCAGAGCTGGACCCAGGTGTGCTGTGACCGGTCACAGATGGGGTGCTGACCGAGAGGGGCCGTCCCCCATGTGCCCTGGCTCAGGTCACAAGCCTGCCTCAGCCCCAAGGCTGTCCTGCGACTCTGCAGGCTACTGCTTCTACGAGTTCTGGTTGGGGGCCACTGTGGACACAGCTTTTTAAGAGAGTTAGCTGTGCACACTGTAGGATCCTAGCCGGATCCTGGCAGAATTCCCCTTGGGTGCATGCAAGCGAATGAAACTGAGGGAGAATCATCCACCTCCTTCCTTCTTTTCCTTTCCACCTTCTAGTTTTCTTTCTCTTTCCATCTTTCTCCCGTTTTCCTCCTTTTCTTCTCTCTTGCTCACCATCTTTTCTTCCCTCCCTCCTGTTTTCCAGTGTTGATCTTTCAGCCACGGAGTGCATGACAGTATACTCTGCGCCTGTCATGCATTCCCATTTTTTTAAATTCTTACATTTATTATGTGCGCCACTGGGCAGTGGGGCGAGGGGCTGGTCACAGATACATCTCTGTATTTATATGTCACAACCCCGTCCCCCAAGTGTCCAGGTCCAGTGTGGAGGCAGGCCTCTAGACAATCACCAGAATACGGCCCTTCCTGGACAACCAGATCCTTGTGAGATTTCTTTCATCTTCTCATTTTGGTGAGATACAGGGTTTTCACCTTCTACTCCCAGTGGTATTTTGTAAGCATTTTTCCATGACGCTACACAGCCTTCATCCTATTACCTTAATGGCTGCATGTATAATATGCCACCAGGTAACCTCATTTACATAACTGGCCCCCTATTGTAGCTCATTAGGTGGTTTCTAGTTTCTTTCAGCTTTCTAGGTAAAATTATTAGCTTTTTCAGACAAGTTCTTTGTGTGCGTGTGTTGGTGGGGGGGTGGCCATGGGTCCAATGTCAATAAGGGCATGAAAGGCACAGGGTAGAGGGTTCGCATGGTGGTTTGTACTGGAACGCCTTCCGGTCCTGTTTTCGTGCCCAGGGCAACCTGGAGCATACAGCAGTTGCTTCACAAATGCTGACTGAGGACGCCAAACTGGCCTTTATTCCAGCACCTGTCACATTGCTTTAGAACTCTCCCACCTGACTGTGACCTTCTTGCGGCCTTTTTATCTCTACAGCCCCAGTTCCTGGCACCGGGCAGCCAGCCGCTCATGAAATGGAAGGAACGGAAACAAAGGGAAGAGGAATGAGGCAAGAGCAGTTTCCTCCCTCACCCTGGCCGCCCTTCATTGATAGGGCCCTCGATCGCCGTGGGGCATCAGCGACTGAACACGCTGACACTGTGTAATTTATTAGCCTGAACTGTACAAATTATACCATCCCCCCAGGACTCACCCACAATGAGAAGCTGCTTTTTATGAGTTTATCCTGGGGACCCAAATAAATAACCAGAGAAACAAAAGCCCCATGAATTTTTTAAAGAGCTTATTGGAATCGGAGGAAAACCTAGAGTTCTGAGTACAGACGTATCCAATAGGTCGGCATTCGTTTCTCTTTACCCCCTTAAATCTTCTTTAATCCTCTTGCTTGCTGGCGTTAATCTGAGCTCTTCCCCCTGAATTTCCCTCCCTTTCGGATCATAATGAGAACAGCAGCCCCCACGGGGCTTCCAGCCGCCTCTCAGGCCACAGTGTGGGGACCCCGGTGCCCAGGCCCCTGGTGAAGGTTGGGTCCTGGAGCTCAGAGGTGGCGTGACCCATTCTCTGCCTGCACCTGTGGGGTGACGTTAGAGGTGTGGGGTCGCCACGCTGAGACCCTCCATGTCCTCTTAAAAAAACCTTGGCTGCGAGCAACACCCGAGCTTATCATCCTCCAAATGTCAGCCTTGCTGAAAGTTAAGCAGTTTACAAGGTCTTGCTGAGAAATTCCATGTACTGGAAACTAATAGAAGGTCAGCATTTTTCATTTCGATTCTTTTTCCTTCCTGCTGCCCAGGCCCTAGGTAATGCTCCCTGCAGCATTTTGAAGATGTTCTCAAAAATGCTGGCAAGGTAGCTAATCGCTTGATGTGATTTATCATCTCCAGACCCTATGAAATGAGGGTTGTCATTGTTGCCATTTTGTAAATGAGGAAATGGAGGCTTGAACAAAGAGAGGTCCTGTGCCTGAAGTCACAGACAGCAAGTGATAGAGCTGGGCTCTGGTCCGACATCTATCTTAGTCCAAAGCCCGGGCTTAGATGCACTGTGATTACTTCCTCCACTTGGCAAGTCTAGAATATCCCCTCTGCCCTGGCAGGGTAGCTCGGTTAGGGCGTTGTCCCAATTCACCAGGGTTGCTGGTTCGATTCCCAGTCAGCGAACATGCAAGAATCAACCAATGAAAGCGTAAATAAGTGGAAGAACAAATCGATGTTTCTCTCTCTCTCTCCCCATCTCCCTGTCCACTTTCTAAAATCGATTAAAAAAGAACACTCCCTCCACTGCCCCACGTGTCCCTTTGCAGTGAACCTGTCACCTGATGTAAGCAGCCTGAGGTCAAAGTTAACTGCAGTCTGGAATAGGTACAGTGGACGCTCCATCTCTGTTATCCTCTCATTTCCTGGAACACGCATCAGCAAATGACAGCCCATGGTCTAAATCTGGGCCACTGTCCATTTACATAAAGTTTTATTGTCACAGAGCCATGCTCAGTCATTACACCCTGTTTATGGCTGCTTTTGAGCTACAAAAGATAGTTGAGTCGTGTGACAGACACCATGTGGCCCACAAAGCCTACAATATTTACTTTCTGATGCTTGAAGAAAAGGTTTTCTGGCTCCTAGGATACGGAGTAATCATCGTCTATTACCCTAGATGATGGGTAATAGATGGCAGCAACAATCCTTGGCACAGAATGCATTTCTTGAGTGCTGACTATGAGCCAGGGGCTCTACTGGTTGCTGTCCACAGACGGTCTTCTGGAACCTTCCAGCAATGGTCTCAGATAGACCAGGCAGGTCTCAGATAGGTAAGCAGCTGCCCAAGTCACAGGGCTGGAAAGTAGGGGTCCAGGACTGAACCATGGAACTGGCGGGCAAGCTCTGCACAAAATAAAACGTGCACTACAAATACATTGTCTGCCCAGTGCCTGGCGTCATGCTGCATGTTGGGCTGGGAAGTGAAATAAGATGAGTGAGGGACAGTCTCCGTCCTCGGGAAATTCATGGGCTTGTCCAGGTGACAAGGACGCTCCCACCTGGGACCACTCCAGGCCTCCCAAAGAGTCTCCAGCTCGGGGTCAGCCCCAGTGGACCTCTGCGAGGGGCATTGCGGAGAAGGCCCCTACTTTCCCACCTGTGCTCAGACAGCAGGACCATGCTCCTGTGCCCTCAAAGGACTACTTTTCATTGTTGATCATTTGACTGGGCGGGCAGAGAAGATGGGGAGAGCCCAGCCTTTGGGGCCATCCAAATCCCAGCACTGCAGCTTTCTGGTTGTGTGACCTCGGGCAAGTGCCCTAATTTTTAAAACCTGAGGTTTCTCATTTAGAAAACGGGGATGATGATTCCTGTATCACGGGGTCATTCTAATGCAAGGACGGCCTGCCATATAGTAAATACCCAATGGGTTCGTTATTGGCTATTATTTTTAAAAATTTTATTTATTTTTAGGCAGAGGAGAAGGGAGGGAGAAAGAGAGGGAGAGAAACATCAATGTGTGGCTGCCTCTCACATGTCCCCACTGGGGACCTGGCCCACAACCCAGGCATGTGCCCTGACCGGGAATCGAACCAGCAACCATTTCATTTGCAGGTCAGTGCTCAATCCACTGAGCCACACCAGCCAGGGCTATTTTTATTATTATTAGTGATCAGATTTCTATATTAGTCAGCTTTTGCTACTGTAATGAAACCATAATGCCAACAATATGTGCTATATACAAGAGCATTTATTTATATATGTATGTATTTATTTTTCTCATAGTTCCATGCATCAGTTGTGGATGGCTCTGAAGGCTGGGTTTAAGCCTGCTCCCCTTGTCTTTCATTTGGGGACAGGTGGGTCTCTCAGGAAATGCCCTTCTAAAGGCAGCAAACGGAAATTTCAAGATGAGTGAGTGAAAACACAGGTACTACTTAAGGCCTGAGCTCAGAACTGGCCCACAGCCAAACTCAGTCACATGATTCAGCCCATTCGCCCCCAGGGTAGGAAGGTACGCTCCACTTCCAGTGAACAATAGTGAAGATGGAGAAAGGAAAAAGATCTGTGAGCCAACGGCACCACTACCACAAATGTCAAAACTCACAGCATGACCGCGGTATGATACATGCCAACATCCCACCGTCCACCCAACATTGCCGTCTATGTTTCTCAAGGTTTAGCAGTTCATCCCGATCCCTCACCTCACTGAGGGAGAAACTGAAGTTGCAGCCCCTTCCTGTGATTGTCCCGTCACGGGGAGCCTTAGAAACAACAGATTGCCTCAGAGACATTGTCGACCTTCTTCCAGTGGGATTTTGAGAGGTAGCCTCCAGCATGAATTTCCAGAAAAAGCCTGTTTACTGCTGGCGTGTGAAGGCAGCCAACCTCCTGCTCCTGCTGTGGGTCCAATGTGAAGGGCAACAGCAAAAGAGCCCCGCGTTGGAGAGTGACCACTGAAACCGCAAGGATCAGCACCCAACACTGCCCATTCGGTGTCCTCTGGCTAAAATTTTTGGCTGTTCCACAGCCGAAACCACGTTGGCTATTTATTCTGGACACCGATGGCTGTTGTTACCATCTTGATAAACAAAGCTTCCAAAATCATCTCAATACCAGGAATAGCTCATTTAAAACGGCAACAACAAAATCAACATCACTCATGTGGTGTCCACCCTAACCCAAGGGAGCGTGGCGATGAGTTGAGTATTTCTGGATACAGACAGCATGGGCCTGGCCCAGGTCCACTTCTTTCCTCAGGGGCTCTTTCCAGAGTCCACATTATTTCCTGATTTGTTCCAGATACACTCTCTTCTGTGGCTCCATTTGGACATTGAGGGCATCAAGAGATGAATGTGTTGGGAAATGGAGAAAGTAGGGGAAGAAAAATCCTTCACCTCACTCATACCTTCACTCCCCAGCACTGTCCTAGGGGCTGCGGGTTCGAAGCTGAGGAAAGCAGAAGTTCCACTGTGCTCATCTCACCAAATCCTCATTCAGATCTTTTCAAGATAGGTAGCTGGCTTCCCATCGCTTACTGCACTAAAGACCTTTTTGGCATCAGGGCCTGGTCTTGTGGAAGACAATTTTTCCATGGACCAGGGGTAGGGGCATGGTTTCTGGATGATTGAAGCAGTATATTCGAGCTACCTCCTGCTGTGTAGCCCAGTTCCTAACAGGCTATGGGACAGTGCCTGTCTGCGTCCCAGAGGTTGGGGACCCCTGCTGTAGATGATTGCTTTAAGTTAATCACAGGCCTACCCTTCTCTTGCCAATGAGTGCTTTAGTGGTTAGCATGTGACACGGGCCTGCCCAATGAGAAGTGAAAAGAAAGCCTGTTAGTGGTTTTGAAAAACTTATCCCTAGTACTAAGAAGGAGATATAGGAAGGAATAGACACTCTCTTCCACTGCTTAGAGCATGTGCCGATGTGACAAACTGTGACTTCGACAGTCATCTTGCTACATGCTAGAAGACAGAAAATGAAGTAAACTCTGATGATGGTGGAGCAGAAAGAGGAGAGGAACTACCTTCTCACTGGTGCTATTGAGGTGCTACCTCTCTAACCCCAAAGGTCGCTCCACCCTCGGACTTCCTGTTTTGTGGGATAAGAGACTTCCTCAGTGTTTCAGCCAGTACAGACTGAGATTTCCGTTATCTGCATACCGAAGCACCCTAATCAATGCAGCACTTTTACTGTAGAACCTTGGTTTGTCTTCCTTAGAAGCAGGCACAGAGAAGAGGGTTAACTTGCCTAGGGTCACACAGCTGGGAAGTGACTGGATTGGATTGTGAACTCGGAACTCTTTGCCCCCAGCCTCTTCCTCCCGCAGGTGACTTAGAGCTGGCATCTGAGAATGAACAGTCGGCAAATAACAGGAATTGGGCATCCACCATGGGCAGTGCTGGGTACTGAGTGGGTAGGGAGCTGATAGCCAAAGAAAGAGAAGATGGTGACGGTCCGGCCAGAAGAGCACAAAATGACAGGTGGTGGGAAGGGCCACCTGTGTGGGGCTAAAGCCCCCCTCCCACCTGAGCCAGCTGCTGCTTTACCTGCAGCAATGGAAAGCGTTCTTATTTTGCATTTCAGTAGACCTGGGTTTAATTCCTGTCTCTTGTACTTCCTAGCTATGTGACTTTGGGTATGTCCTGTCTCCTCTCTAAGTCTCAGTTACCTCATGGTGGTTGCTTTGAGGAGTAGACATGATATATATGCACATCGCTGGACACTTAGGAGATGCTTAATGAATAACTATGAGGATGACTATGACAATTAGCATTATTAAGAACTTCAAGAGTCCCATAGCAGAAAGAGTGAGGCTCTACCGGCAAAAAGACCTGGACCTGGTTCTAGACCCAGCTATGACACAATGAGGTGTGTGACCTTACGCGATTCCGGCCTTCTCTGGGCCAGTTGGTTGCCCCCGTTTGTAAAATGATGGGGTTGGGCTCGACCAATTGTCTTCAAACTCTGCCGTGTGGGGCCCCAGGTTTTCGGTAGATCCGTGAAGAGAAACGGGCACAGGAACAGGGACCGGAGCCCCCCACCCCCAGATTCGGGCACAGCAGGTCTTTTGTTATTTCATTCATGGGATTGGGATTTTCTGTAATATGTTCTTTGTCTTTCACTTTCTATTGGGTTTATTGTGGTGACATGGGTTAATAAAATTATATAAGTTTCGAGTGTACCATTCTATAATAGACCATCTTTGTAGTGTATTGTGTGTTCACCACCCGGAGTCGAGTCTCCTTCTGTCCCCTTTTACTTCTCCTTACCTTCTACCTCCCCCACCCCCTTTCCCTCTGGTAATCGCCATACTGTTGTCTGTGTCTGAGTTTCGCCAAAAAGCTCTGCACGAGACCTGATGCGTGAGCAGGCGCGATGTGGCGATGGAACTGCCAGTCACCAGCTGCCCACAGCTGCAGCCCCCTGAATTATCTGAATAGTTTCTGCGCAGGGATGTTCAAGCTTAACGCAAAATTTGACGCAGGTTCGTTGCTCTACCTTGTTCAGTCATTTTGAATGCACAGGCCACACTGTGCACATGCTCGCTCAACGGCATCTACTGCCCAGATGGTTAGTGCAGCGGAGTCGTCATTGTTCACGTGCACGCATTCCAGTCCACGCTCCTCGGCTACCGGGTTATGCCGATGTCGCACAAACCGTCTTGCTATGTGCATTCCCAGAAATAGAAAGGTTGGGTAATAAAGCAGTTCCATTTCTAGTTTTTGAGGAAACTCCACACTGTTTCCACAGTGGCTGCACCAATCTGCATACCCGCCAATAGTGTGAGAGGTTCTTTTCTCCACGTTCTCACCAACACTTGTTGTTTGTTGATTTACTGATGATAGCCATTCTGACAAGTGTGAGGTGATACCTCATTGTGGTTTTAATTTGCATTTCTCTGATCATTAGTGACGTACAGCATCTTTTCATGCCATTTTTGGTCAAAAACTGCTGAACACTCAATGCGGTACAGGCAGGTGTGCTCGTAAAGCACACATAATGAAATGGGCAAACACATTCAAAGGGTCTTCAGAAAAAAAACTCACTAAAGTTGAATACAGCCTCTCACAACAACACCAGCTGCCACACTGGTACAGATGGGGTCCTAGAAACCTTGCCTAGCGGGGGAAGCCTGTACTACACGGGGCCCGCCCTCCAGAGGATAATTTGGTTCTGGGGGGATCCCTCCTCCCCCCAGAACCATAGTTATTTGAAATGTTTTTCTTACAATCCTTGGTATTTCTGTGGTGTCAGTGTTCCTTCTCCTCTTTCACTTCTGATTTTATTTATTTGGGTCCTTTCTCTCTCTCTTTTTTTCATGATGAGCCTGGTTAAAGGTTTGTTAATCGTGTTTATATTTTCAAAGAATCAGCTCTTGGTTTCATTGATCTTTTGTATTTTTTTTAGACCATTTCATTTATTTCTGCTCTGATCTTTATTATTTCCTTTCTTATATTCACTTTGGACTTTGTCGTTTTTTTCCTAGTGCCTTTCAGTGTAAAGTTAGATTGTTTATTTGAGATTTATTTTGTTTCTTGAGATAGACCTTTAATGCTATGAATTTCCCTCTTAGGACTACTTTTTCTGTGTCCCATAAATTTCGGATTGGTGGTTTCTCATTTTCATTTATTTCAAGGTATCTTTTGATTTCTTCCTTGATCTCATTGTTAACCCATTCATGGTTTAGTAATACGTTATTCATCCTCCATGTCTTTGTGTGTTTTTCATTTGTGTGTGTGTGTGTGATTAATTTCTAGTTTCATACCATTATGGTCAGAGAAGATGCTTGATAGGATTTCAGTCTTCACAAATTTACTGAGACTTGTTCTGTGTCCTAACATGTGGTCTCTCCTAAAAATATTCCATGTGCACTTGAAAAGAACGTATATTCTGCTGCTTTGGGGTAAGAAATACTCTGAAGGTATGAATTCATCTGATGCAGTGCGTCATTTAAGGCTGCTGTTTCCTCATTGATTTTCTGTCTGGTAGATCTATCCATTGATGTCAGCGGGACGGTAAAATCCCCTTCTAATACTGTGTTTCTGTTCATCTTTCCCTTTATGTCCATCAAGATTTGCTTTATATATTTAGATGCTCCTATATAGGGAGCATAAATGTTTACAAGGGTTATATCCTCTGTTGGATTGCACCCTTTATCATTACGTAGTGTCCTTATTCGTCTCTTTTTATGGCCTCTGTTTTAAAGTCTATTTTGTTTGATATAAGCATTTCTACCCCAGTTTTTTTTCCATGTCAACTTACATGCACTGTCTTTTTCCATCCCTTTACTTTTAGTCTGCGTTTATCTTTCTTTCTGAGGCGTGTCTCTTGTAAACAGCATGTATATGGGTTTTGTTTTCTTACCCATTCATGAAAGATGTTCTCTGAAGAGAGGCTTCTGCTGGTTTAATTTTTTTTAAGGCTTGAAAACCTCTAGATTAGATAACTAACTTCCGCTTATTCAGTGGTTCATAGCAAAAGCTTTGGAGATGAACCCACCTAGATTTAAACGATGACTCTGACGTTATTATAGTTAATGGGGCAGCAGATGATTTCCTGGACCTGTTTCCAGTCATCTACCAGCCACTCATGAGAGTTTCCTTTCCCCTCATCTCTGCCAGCAGGAGGTGTTAAAGCTCTTTTAAATTTTTGCCAGTTCAATGGGTATAAAGGAGTATTTCGTGGTTACTCTAATTTGCATTTCCTAACTTCTAGAGAATCTAAGCATATTTTCCTATATTTATTTGGTCAGCCAATCAGATGTCTTTCACAAATTCTTATCCTTTGCTCATTTTTCTATTGTGTCATTTGTCACTTTTCGTTAGTTTGTGAGAGCTCTTTACTATAGTATGAACATTATCCTAATGCAATGGAATTTTAACTTTTACCTGAATTACAGCTTTTTTCTAGAACTATCTTTTGTTCTCTTTTTATCTCACCACAGTAATGCCCATGGCATGTCTTTTGAGGATTAAAATACCGAGCAGAATTCTTAGTATATAGTTCAATAAAGTATTTCTGTTATTTACAAGCTTTGGTGCGGGTCAGGGTTCCGGAATTATTTGAATGTGTGTGTGCTAAAATCCCATTGGCCAAAGTAAGTCACATGGTTGAGCTGAGTTAGAAAGGGAAGGTTCTGCAGTCATAATGTCAAGGACAGGGTCACAGGGAGGGATGAAGAATTGGGACCATTATTAGAATCGGCCACAATGGTCAGGCACAGAGGTCGAGATGTCAGCTTATGGAAACAGAAAGACCTGGATTTTGGTGCCTCTCCCTGCTGGGATCTGCGCACCTCGCCCGCGGCACCCTTTGGCGCCTAACCCAAAGTTAGTTTTCCAACAGGGCTTTGTTCCCAGCGAGCTCAGGGCCAGAAATCTCTTTTCAATGTTGCCCTCCAGCTGCTAATGCCCTCTGTCTCTTTCAAGAATATTTGCATGAAAAGGTCTTTATTACATTTTCTGATTACAAGGGAACACACGCTCAGTGCACAGGGCTCAAGCAATGCAGATAACCGCGACCAGGTCCTATGACCCACGCAGAGTGGGAATTTTCCGCTGTTAACTGATCTCCCAGACTTTTTATGTGCTCATTTGGGATCCCTTTGTCAAGTACTGGGTCATATTTGACACAACAAATATGGAGTACTTCGGTCACTTAGCAACAACCACGCGGCGGGGGTGGGGCGATTTCCCCCCCCCCCCCAGGGTATAGTCAGTGGGTTGGACGTCAAAATCATCTAGAAAGGAAAACATCAAAATGCAGATCCCTAGGCCTTGTTCCTGTAAGAGTCAGTTTTAAGAAGTCTGAAGGGAGGTTCCAAACCCCGTGTTTTTAACTAATTGTAAAGCCACAGTGTTTGTATTTTAACAGGGCCTCTTTGCCAGGTACTAATATTGGGTAATGGTGGTGGAAAAAGAAATACCCAAGGAAAGGGATGACTTATGCAGGGGTTCCAGACCCTGTGACAGGCAGCAGGAGAGAGAACCTTGGTCAAATCATGTCGCCTGAGGAGGCCTGCCTTGTGCAGAGAAAGGGTCCTCCACCAACTGGAAGTCACAGTTCCTTTGGCATCTGCCCAGGTATGGGTCCCTAAGTAGCCATTAGCTCGGACGTCCTTGGGCAAATGACCACCCCTTGGAGCCTCAGTCAGCTCATCTGTAACGTGGGAATCGCTCCATCCGCATGGCAGGGCTTTTGAGGGAAGCAATGAGTCCATGCATACAGAACTCACTCGGGGCTTGGGCTCACAGACGGTCTTCCATAAACATAGCCACCCTTCCCCCAGGAGATGAGGAAGGTAGGGACTCACCAGGCGGTCTGGGGGAAAGCCAGAGGCCCTGAAGAGAGCAGCAGCCACGCCAGGTGTCTTGATGAATTAATTATGGAAAATTAGGGCAAGTCAGGTTTCTGCCTCCAGGAATCTCATATTAAGGTCTGAATGACACTGTGGGATTTTAATCACTCTCTAGGGGCTGGTGGCAGGCTCTTCCTGCTGGGACAGATGATAAGTAGGGGAACCAATCAGAATATGCAAATCCAGCCTGGGGACTGGCTAGGGACACCTTCAGAGAGAGAGCCAAGGCCTTTTCTGGATGTTTACTGGCTGGGGACTCCTATCCAGGCAGAACTTAAGGGGACAGTCCTAACTCCTGACTTCCAAGTTATAGGTCACAGACACAAAAACAGCCGCCATTCTCCACGCTTCCCTCTCGCCGCTCCTTTCCAATGTGCCTTTGCAGCTGCTCGCATCGACACAGTAAGTGGAGTCTGCTCGGGGTGGGAACGCACGGTGTAGTGTACAGATGGTGTGTTGTAGAATTGTGCCCCTGAAACCTGTATAATTTTGTTTACCAGTGTCACCTCAATAAATTCAATGAAAAGGAAAAAAAAAAAAAAAAGAAGTGGAGTCTGTTTCCCTACCGCCTTGAGTCTGGGCTGGCCCTGTCACTTGTTTTGGCCCATGGACTATGGTAGAAGCAACTGTGATGGTTCCCAGCTGATGGGTCAAGAGGACTAGGACACTTCTGCCCTGTTTTGAAATCCTGCCCAGCGACGGCGGAAACCAACCCTGGCTAGTCTGCTAAACCAGGAGAGACCTCGTGGAGGAGAGCTGTCACGTCAGCCAGGGCCAACCGAGGTACACCTACAACCAGGTGACCCGCAAGTATGTGAGAAAGCTCAGTTGGGCCCACACAGCGGTGCCCCTGCTGTGCTCAGACAGTAAGTGAGCCCAGTTGAGAGGCCCCTGACCCCTGCTGTGCTCAGACAGTAAGTGAGCCCAGTTGAGAGGCCACAAGAACCCCCCCACCCCCGAGCTAACCTATAGACAGTGAGCAAAATAATTGTTTATTGTTTTAAGCTATGAGTTTTGGGGTGGTTTGTTAGGCAGCAATAGCTAACTGATAGTGTGCGTGTGATGATAATGATATGAAATTAATAAAATGGTAGTAACAGTAAGAGCTCCTACCACTTACTGTTTCAGGGACTGTGCAAGTGACTGCATATAATTCTTTAGTTCTCACAATGGCCCTCCTAGGTAATTATTATCATTTTTCATTTTACAGAGCAGGAAACTGAGGCTCAGGAAGGTTTATCTTGATTGTCTACTATCAATTGCTTTGAAGTGGAGAAACCAGGATTGGAACTCAGGTCTGTCTGACTCCTGAGTTTGCGCCTCTTAAGGGTACTTACTAAGCTATAAAGAAGCTGTTCTCAGAGTAAAGTCAGGTTCCCTAGCCTGGCATGGCAGTCCCTCTATGACCTGCTCCCCATTTCCCCTTTTGATCCTTCTCCAAAAACATCTATGCCTTTTCCCAAGGCATTCCCTCTACTCGGGTTGACCTTCCTTCCATCTTCACCTAGAAAACTCTTATTCACCCTTCAAGAACCAGCTCCGTTTCACCCCATCAGTTCTTAGCAGCAAGAAATAGAAAGTCCTTTTTCAAATTGACACAACCCATAACACGATTTAATTTGGTAGCCCACATGAATGGAACTCCAGAGGTGAGGGAGGAAGGAGAGTCTTGGCTTCACTGAGGCAGCCATTCCATGTGGTCTCCTCCATTTCTTTGTTCTGCAAGTTTTACCCCAGGCCGGTTGCAAGGTGTCTGCAGAAAACTTAGAGTCACTTCGAGACCCAGGCACATCCAGTGAAATCGGAGATTTCTTTTTCTTTGGATCTCGTTTTTGAGAACCAAGGAGACATTTCTCTGCACCCTGTGGGCAGACGTTCCCTCATGTCTCCTCGGGCAGGGCTGGGTCATGTGCCCTTCCCTGAGCCAGTTGCTGGCAGGAAGAGGATCGCATCACGATCACTGGTTTTGAAGCTCCCAGTCATCTCTGATGGACAGAGTGCAGGCGAGCCAACCCCCATGGCCATCATCCGCCTCCCCTGGGAAGCCACCTTTGACCAGCCAGGTTAGATCAGGTACCTCCCCTGGGTTCTCACAGCCTTCAGAGCCTGTACATTATAACACAGCTTGGTCACTATAACCCAGCCTCCAGCACAGCTCTGATCACCATGTGTTATTAGTGACCACTTCTTTGGTAGGACATCCCCAGCCCCGGCTGGGAAGCTCAGATGGTAAGAGCATCATCCCAATATGCCAAGGTTGCAGGTTTGGTCCCTGGTCAGGGCACATACAAGAATCAACCAACGAATGCATCAATAAGTGGAACAACCAATTGATGTTTCTTTCTCTCTCCCCCTCTACCTTTCTCCCTAAAAATCAATAAAAAATTATTATTGATAAAACATCCCCTCCAACTTAGCTCTATCACTCTCATCCATTGGTCACTGACCCAACCGGGCTGCTCTGACTTAGCAGTTGGTCTTGGGAATCTGTACGCTGATCCTGGGGCCCACCCTGCGGACCCTAAACTGTATTGTCATCCAATTTCAGCTGATGACAGTGGTAAACCACTTTGCTCCCTAATGGATTCAGCACTCTCCCAATGCTCCATTGTATTAGCTGTGGAAATGGGCTTTATCTCATTGCTCGATGAAACAAGCCGGCAGTCAACCTCCCTAAGCCAAAGGTGATCTAAAAATATTGGGAGAGCCAGTCTCAGCTGAGGCTTATGCAGACAGTCTCTTTGATTTGATTAGGAGGGTCCGTGGCCCTCCCTGGGGGCCTTGGTTTCCCACTGCAGGCAGCGGGGAGAAGACAAGCTCCCCGGCCAGGCGGTCAGCCTCACCCGGGCAAGCCTCCTGCCGCTGGTGCCTGGGGGCAAGGTCAACCTGGAGAGGAGAGACGGGGTCCAGAAGCTGTGCCCCGGCTGCCAGAGGGCAGAGGCAGAGGACGGGGCTCCAGGCCATTTTTGGAGATGTTAGCTCCCCTCCCTGCTTGTACGTTCTGAAAGATTCTCCTCCCACCCTCCATCCTTCCCGTTTCTCCTCTTCTGTTTTCTTTCTCAGCTTGGCTCGTGCATCACCAAGCATCTGTAAGTGCAGGGCTGTCAGTCTAGCAAGGTAACATATAGGCTGGATTTTGCAGATTTAGGGTAAAACAATTTTTTTTAACACAAAGTACTAAAAAAAACTCAATAAGATATATATATATCTTATTGATATATATATATCTTATTGATATATATATATATATAAAGATTTGATTTATTTATTTTTAGAGAGTGGGGAAGGGAGGGAGGAAGAGAGGGAGACAAACATCGATGTGTGAGAGAAACATCGATCGGTTGCCTCTTGTGTACCCCCAGTCCAGGCACATGTCCTGACCAGGAATTGAACCGGCGACCTTTCGCTTTGTGGAACGATGCCCAACCCACTGAGCCACACTGGTCATGGTTCAGTAATATTTTATATTAAAATGATAATATCTTTGAGAGGTTAGGTTCAATAAAATATTTAAAATATTATAATACCTCACCTGTTTCCTTTTCCTTTCTTAATGTGGCTACTGGAGAAAGTTTAAAATTGCTTGTGGCCTGCGTTTGTGGCTGGCACCGTGTTTCTGTTGGAGAGCACTGGCCTAGCACCTCATTTTCGTCACCCCACGTTTATTCAGATTTTTTTTTCTCACAGATACCATCCAGGAGCGCTGTATCGGGCTGAAGGTTTGGCAATAAATAAAATGAAAAGGACCCGTCTGCCGGGAGCCCCCACGTTGTTTCCAGCTCAGTGCTGTGTGATCGACTTAGATCTGGGCTTCTCCACAGTGGCACGGTGGACATTTTGTACTGGATAATTCTGGTGGTGGGGTTGCGTGGAGGGGACGTTAATGCTGCCATCCTCTCCCCTGTTGTGACTACTGAGAATGTCTCCAGATGTTGCCAAATGTTCCCTAGGGGCAAAGTCTGCCTGGCAGGGCACTGGCAGCCCCTGCCACAGAGAGTCTGAGGGTCGGCCCCCTGCATCACAAATGCAGTCCCAGTGGGGAACAGCTCTGCCCCCCGGAAATGCCCTGGGCGTGTGGGGTTCCCCCAACCCAGCAAGAGAGTGTGCTGCAGAACTACGCCAGCTAGGCTCACAGTGCAGCCCGTGGCTCACCGTCTACTTTCTCTCCTGTCAGGAAGGGTTTGAACCGAGCAGAGGAAGGTCTCGGAAAAGGCCGCAGCCTCGAAGGAGGGTGTGGAGGTGCCTTGGTTGGTTATTCTTAGCAGTGAGTTCAGGGAGGAAACTCGCTTTGGGCTGCCAGGCTGCAGAGCGCCTTCCAGAGGGAGTGGCCAGACCACAGTCCTTCTTGGCTTGCCAAGTTCGCTTGGAAATTCTTCACGCCCCAGGCAGTGGAGAATTTGGAGAATGTGGGATGGGCCCGCTGAGGGCCTTTGGAGACCCTTAACTAAAATGTCTCAGCTCTGGTGTCAGAGTGGCGACCAGGCATAAAGGGGACCGTTCACACAGACAGGCCTGGCCTGCGGGACCCCTGCGTCTGGGCTCCCGGCCCAGCTGTAGGTTTCCTTCCCCTACCCTAACGCTTTGATTCATGCCGGGAGTGGCAGGAGGTCGAGGGGAACTTGAAAACGTACGTGTCCTCCAAACCAAGGAGGGAGGCAGGCGGGACATTTGGTGAAGCTCCAGCTTTTGAAGGCTCAGGAAGAGCTGAATCCAGTTGAGATTTGGCCTTTTGGCCCAAGCCGCTGTTGCCTTCCGCGAGTGAACAAAGGCTCTTCTGTAGGGCAGCGGAGTGGGCAAGGGCACGGGCTCTGGACTCGGAGTCCTGGGTTCAAATCCCGGCTCTGTCACTCACAAGCTCGGTGGCACTGGATAGGTTATTTACCATTGCAGCCCCGTAGTTTCCTCAACTAAGGATAATAATCCCTACTGGAGGGGGTTGCTATGAGTGTGAAATGAGTCAATAGAGTGCTTCGAACCGAGCCTACCGTACAGAAAACACTCAATAAACAGTAACCTGTGAGCCTAGCCAACAATACATTCCGTAAATAAATAGTAAGAATCATGGATCCTGGCCGCTCTCCCTTTCGTCCGCCCAGTCCTGGGCAGAGCATTTTAGAATACCAGATCCGAAGGGAGCCGGGTCCGGCCCGGAATCTCTGAGTTACTCATTAGCCACGTGGTCTGTGACTCAGGTTGTCGCACACGAATCAGCAAGTGACTCATGAGTCAAATGGGGTTCATCGCAGTAGTCGCCGCTCCATGGCGTTGCAGTGCGGACTGAGTAAATGACTAGACACTGCTTAGCACGGGGCCTAGCGCTCAGTAAGCATGCAGTACTTCTAATTTTTATTACTATTTGTTATTTGTTTTTGCTAGCATTACTCATCAGCCTTCAAATACCGGTTCTCAGGCAGCAATCAAACGCCCTATGAACCCTCCATAGGCGAATTCTAAATATCTGTGATCTCTCAGGAGAGTGGGGTTTGTTTCTAGAAGAAAGAGGAGAGGAGGGTGGGAAAGCAGAAATAACGATGTCCACTCCAACTCCTGGGTCTGGGGGTGCAGTTGAGGGGCGCCTTGGTACTTAAAGTGGATGCGCAAGCAATGCCGGGAAGCAGGGCTCACTCCATTCTTCCCGCCTCGGAGCCTTCACCGTCCCGTTTGGGAGGCTGGGGCTGGGCGGTAGATTGGAGAGGCCACAGGTCCTACAGAAGCAGACAGGCTGTTTCTCCTCCCGTGAATCTGGGCAGGTCTTGGGAACTGGCTCAACCAATAGAATGTGGCAGAAGTGCCGTCCTGGGCTGCCCGAGGTTGGGTCATAAGAAACCTGGCGCAGCAGTCACTGGAACAAGTAGCGTCTCCCAACGGGGCTGCAGACCACTTTTTATGAGGCCATTCAGGGACATGGGTGCATGTTGATTAAGGGAACTCGGGAAGCTGCTGAATAAACCTGCGTCCCCACCTCACGCGAAAGAGAGCTCCCCACGCACTTTCGCATTTGAAGGCCCAGAGAAGTCCTGCATTAAGGAATCTTTTCATCTCTGTTTGACACCGTTATCTTGTGACACCTACTAACGCTTTCGAATATACTAGCACTTTAGGGAATATTAGCCTAGACCCATGAATTAAAGATCTTTGGGGCAGAGGAGTTTTACAGCTCAGAGAAAAAGCCCTTGTCTCTCTTCCTACCCGCCAACCCCACACATCCCCTCCTCCGTCTGTGAGGGGAGGGGCCAAGCATTGCAAACCAGCTTCCACAGCTGGGCCCGCGGACTAGGAAAGAATGGTAACTTTAAAGAGAAGCCTTGCTGTAGGCCTTTTCAAATTACCTATCCTCTCAGGAGAAATGAACTAGGGGTACGGCCCAGGAACTGGGGTAACGCAACGCATAATAACGACCATTCAGAAAAAAATCAACAGAGGAAAATAATTTGGAAGATTGCTGAGTGCCAGAACCCCAAAGCTATAAACAGGATGTTTGAAATGATTTCAAGCATAAAGGTCACAATCTGCAATTTAAATGGAGAGTCTGTTGCCTTTTTTCTTGGTTATGGTTGGGTACCACCAATTAGTTGTGTGTGTGTGTGTGTGTGTGTGTGTGTGTGTGTGTGTAGGTGTGTGTGTGTGTTTGGCTTCTCCAAGAGCGTGCTGGGATTCTCCAACGGGCCAGGTTAGTTTGACAGCCTCCAAACCCACGCTGGGGTGGGCAAGTCCTTTACAGCATCTGAACAGGCACGACTCTATGCTACACAGTGAGGGCCTTCTTCTTCTTTCTGGAAAAATAAAAATATAATGCAGCGCAAACGCTTGATCACTGCAACTCTCTGCAGTGCTTTTACCCCGAAGAAATAAATCATTGAAAAGTCGTCCCTGGGGTGGGATTGCCGCCAAGCCCCCAACGTAGTCCTCACTAACACAAATCCCTGAAGCTGTGGCTCCACGGACAGGCACCAGTTTATCTTTTGCGGCTCAGGGAGAGGTCAGCGAGCTAACAGCCACCAGCCTGCAGGCCCATCTCAACTCTGGGACCCTCTTGGCTGCCCCTGGGGAGGTGGCTGTGACAGAGTAAGGCAGATGGGGCTACACGAGGAGTGGCTGTGAGGACAGGGTTTCTTAAACTGTGACATGCATGTGAGTCACCTGGGCATCTTTATCGAGAGTTCGGCCACGCGATTCCATAGTATTGCTGCCTCAGCCCCTGTCTTGTGCCGCCAGCTGGCCTGCAGGGGCGTTGAACGGACATGAGCCCCTTCAGCAGGCATGTGTTTTAGACAACAGTCTGCAGGGTCACAAGGAAATGTAATCTCCTGGAATGACGCCCCCAAAGGTCCTGGGATACGCATGCTCCCTGCCTCCCAAGGCCATGAAGCTTACCGAAACCCTGCTCATTTTGGTTTGAATTGACCAAGCCGACCTTAGCCTAGGAACCCCCAAGCACCCCGCCCACGAACTGATAATGGCATGTGCCCCTTGTACTCTGTCTTGACCTCTCCGTGCCGCCCTTTGAATCAGCTGGCGCCTCCTTGGGGACTTATGAGTGAGAAGACTCTCCATTTCCCTTGTAAGCCTTTGTTTAACTGTGTTTCAGCACTCACCACCCCCGCCCTACCCCATACCATTCCCCCGGTTTAGAATGTGAATTTAACAAAGTCACAACAATCCTGTTGAATGCAGCCAGTCTGGGATGGAACGTGAGATTCTGCATTTCCAACACGCCCCCAGATGAGGCTGCGGCTGCTGGTCCGGGGTGCAGCACTTTGACTAGTGAGGCTCTAGACCATTCTGTCACTGTCCAGTAGAAGGTTCTGTGCTGCTGACGGTGTTCTGTCTGCGCTGCCCAATACAACAGCCATCCGCCATAGTGGCTATTGGGCACTTGGAAAGTGGAAAGTGAGACTGAGGAACTGAATTTTAGATTTTACTTAATTTTAATTATTTTAAAATCAAACAGTCACATAGTGGCTACTACACTGGACCCCACAGCTCCAGACAGTGAGCTCTGTGTGGACAGAGACCATATTTTTCTCCCTTTCTTGACTCCCCATCACTTTGCATTGTACCTGGTTCATCCCAGGTCCTTAATTAATATTTATTGACCACATTATGACATGATACAATTGGAGAAGGAGTTTTAAACCAGGTTTGTTTGAACACTATGGTTGTAAGGGACCTAAGCCCACCTTGAACTTGAACCTACCAAGGATTTTATTGGCTCTTAAGACCCAACTGCATAAAGATCAGGGGTGTAACAGATCTTGGAGGAGGTGGGGGGAGGTTGGAGCCAGAAACTAATTTAATGGCAAGCTATTCTCTAGTCTTTTGTCTATGTTGGTTCAGCCCCTCAAACTAGTCACGCCCACTGGATTTAAACCAATGTTATAGGTAGTTCTGGGCCTTCAAACCCAGAATCACATGAAATAGAGCTGTTTCTCACCAACATCAGTCAAAAAGCTCCCAGGGAAGTTCTCTGATTGGCTAATTTGGGGGCAGGTGCTAATTTCTGGACCAATCACTGTGGCAGGAGCAATAGATTCTACTGGCTTAGCTGGACTCAGGGATGCCCTTCCATATTTAGGGGTGTCTTCCTCCAGACACCCAAGGCTCAAGCAAAGAGAAGCATTTCTCACAAAGATGGGGTATCCTCTTATGGGCGAATAGAATGACAAACGTGTGGAGAGGGGAGGAGCAAGGATTTCTAGCTTCTGTAAATGGTTGTTGTAATGTGTTCATTTGCTCTAGACGGATTATGTCAAATGGTATAATAAGAATAAGAAGATCCTTTTGGCCAACCTGCGTTTCCTCTACTCTCCCTGACCCTGCTATGTAAGTGAGGACATGCGGTTCTAGAAACCAAGGTATCGCAGGGGAAGGCACCATTTGGTGTTGAAAGCTAAGCAGGAGTTTGTTGGACTGGGAAGTGGAAGGAAGGAACAAACATTCCAAGGAGGAGACAGGGCCTAGGCAAAGGCAGGGCGTGGACTGAGCCCAGCCTGTGGGGGAGGAACGAAGAGTCTGCCCTGGAGGGTGGACAGGCGCAGTGGGCGAGGGAGCAGGAAGGGGACCCGAGGCCAGGCTGCAGGAGGCTCGAGCGCTGAGTGAAGGAGTTTGGGCTCTCGGCTGTGGAAACAGAAAGCCACTTGGAGGCCTCACGCAGAGGCTGGTGCAGTTGGAGCTGTGTGTGTTCTCAGATTGCTGGGTCTGAGTCTGGAGGGTGGATGAGCCGGGGACAGGAGGCAGGGTGCCAAGGACAAGGCTGTCCCCATATGTCTTTAAGGAACTGCTGCCTCAGAGGTGGGCGGTGGCACACCAAGCTCTGTTCGGGCTGCTGGTGTCCTCTCTCCCGTCTCAAATTCAGACCTTGATCATGTGGGATCCTAGTCTCGGCTGTGCCCCCTCCCAGCTCTGTGACATTGGGCAGGTTGCCTTATTTCCCCAAACCTCAGTTTCTCCATCTGGAAAATGGGGGCAGGAATAGCTGCCATAGACAGCAGCAGTGAGATTTGCGAGGCTAAAACGGATGTGGTGGCCCCAGACCAGTAAACCCCAGACCTGCACTTAGTAAGAGCCCAGGGGTGGTGCCTATTGTTATTGGCGGACTGTTGGTCCCAAATGCGTTTGCAAGGAAGAAGTTTGAACAGTGAAGACGCGGGGGAAAGTGACATTCAAATTACGGAAGCTTCTTGGAGCAGCTCGGTAACCAGGTCAGGCTGACTTCTTACCACCAAGGTAAAAATCCTCCAGCCTGCAAGCCCGTGGTTTCTCTCTTCTCCCGGGAGACTTATGTGTCTAAATTGGAATGTGCCAGAAAAGGCTGGTTTCCAAGAGCATTTCCCTGAAGGCCAGGCTGGAGTCTCTGGGAAGAACCCAGGGCATTGCGCTGCAGCATAGACAGCACCTTAGAGTGATCTGTTTGGCAGTTGTGACAGCCACGTGTCCCCGTGGAAAAACCCCAGTGTGGAACCAGGAAGAACCAGCATGAAACTGCAAGTTTGCAAGTGCAGGCAAGTCGCTTTACCTCTGTGGGCCTCAGTTTCCCCATTCAGAGGATGGGGCACATCACTGTCCACATGGGCTTCTTGTGAGGATCAAAATAACTAATGCATGTGGCACACGGTCACATGGCTGTGTCTCCAGTTTGGGAATAGGAAAGGTGCATCTATTGGGTCCTATGATGTGCAAGCCCCTTGCTAAGGACTAACAATACACAGACAAGGAAGATCAGGCTCCTGGCTTCAAGGGCAGGTGTGGGGTACAGAGAACTGAACACGCCACAGGCCATATGAGACCGTCTATGCTCAGTACAGCTCCTCTCTGCAGCAGGTGTGCCAGTGTGTGTGGAATATGACTTTTCCATGGAAGTAATGATGTACTTTGAGATAGTATGCATGTTTTGGGGTGTAAGAGCCCTAGGGTTTATTTAAATTACCACAAACACTGAAAATAACTATTTATACATAAGTCTGCTGATGTAATAATAATGATAAAAGTACTGTGGTTACAGTACCTTGTTGGAACTTAAAACAGGCAAGTAATATCGAATGGGTAGATACTGTCCCCACTCTACAACAAAAGCTCAGAGAGGTGAGATGACTTGCCTAAGGTCACACCGATCAGAAGAGCTGGGTCGAAGGCTGAACCCCAAACCCAGCAGCTAACCCCTCATCCTTGTCACCAGAACACGCTGCATGGAACATACTCCGGAAACATATGGCCATCAGTGAACACTGGGAAACTGGTCAGGAGAGCTTGTCCGCCCACGGGTATTCACTGAGCATCTACTACCTTCCAGACCTGCTGTCTGCATAGGCTGATTCCCGTGCAGCTTACAGAGGGGAAGATAGCCGTGCATTAATAGTTACAATGCTCTTGAGAGACGCTGCTCCCCTGCTCATAACAAATGTACCAAATAAACTCATGCTCACTCTGCCTTCTGTAAAACACGTGGACTGATCCCGTGATGCACCAAAGGCTAGCAGCCTGGGCCATCCCTGCCCAACCTGGGACTCCTCCAGGGGACGGTCCCTGCCCTGGGGCTCCTGTTGGGCTGGCCGAGCCTTCCTCAGAGCTGAGCTGCACCCTGAGGCTCTTCCTGCTTCCCCTTCTCCTTTCCCAGGTGTCAGACCCGCCTCCCAGTCTGAAGGCTCTGCCTACTCAAACCTGCGCCCTCTCCCTTTCACCTCCGCGGAGGTTTCCTCCAATAAACCCAGGCACTTCCCATTCCATCTCGGGACCTGCTTTGCAGAGGGCCCAGACTCCCTGGGCATCCGTGGAAGTGAGGTTTGCTCTGAGGCTGACGCCAACGGGGCTCTGGTAAGAGATGGGAGCAGTGTTCCCAGAGGATGGAATGGTGGGAGAGGGCGTGGCGGTGAGAGAATAAGTTTGAAAATAAATGAGTCCACTCCTTTCTGGTGTCCACTCTTGCATTTAACCCCTCTGTGCCTCAGTTTTATCCCCTGCAAAATGGGAATAATGCTACGGATATTACCTCCTTGCTAGGGCTGTCAGATTAAAAGAGCTCAGTGCTCAATGGCTCAGACTCTGTCCTGGGGAGACCATGGGAGAGCCTTAGTGCAAAACGGGGCGGGGGGCCTGCCGGAGCCCCTGGGGGTCCAGGGCTGTCTTAGCTTTCCTGGCCTCTGCAGACTCTCAGAGAACTCCCACAGCTCCTCTTGCAGAAATTAGACCCGAGAGTGGTACAGGCCTCTCTCCTCTCTGCTCACAAATATGGCCCCAGGGAAAGGGTCCACCCCATGGGTGTTTTGGCCAGGATGTGTGGTGTCACCATGGCAGTCTGACCATTATCTGGGTCATTTGATCCCAGGAAACTGCCAAATCAGATAATTTGGGTGGTTTGCCTGTCTCCCTAGATCAGATGTCCTCAGTAATGGCCCTTATCTCCCTCTGGCCTGGTCCTGTGTAGACAATCCCCCTTTCAGTGAGCCTGAAATGAAAGCCGGTTTCAGCGGGTACATTCAAGGTCAAGGCTTAGGAGAGGATGCTAATTTAGAGGCGTACATTTACCCTCTTTAATACATGGCTTGATTCACGATGGCGCACAGGTTTTGGTAACTAAGAAAGGTTAACACTACTGGAACTGGCTCATTTTCACATTATAAAAACATTTTAACTGAAGTGTGATACACGTCCATAAGAGTACAAGTAAGAAGTGTGCATGTAACCAGCACCCAGGCCAACAAAAGAGGCATTATTATCCCCATGAAGCCGCTCCAAGCCCCTCCAGCAGCGGCCTCCCACCAGTGTCCCCACTGTTCTGACTTCTAACAGGATCTTCGGTCTGGCTCCTGCTGCTGCTTTTTAAAAAAATAATCACCTGAGGACATTTTTTTTCATGGCACTGAGAGAGAGAGGAAGGGGGAGAGGAAGAGAAAGAGAAAACCATCGAAGTGAGAAAGAAACATCGATCGGTTGCCTTCCATATGCACCCAAACTGGGGACCATACTCACCCAGACTGGGGATCAAACCTGCAACCTAGATACGTGCCCTGACCGGGAATCGAACCTATAGCCTCTCGATTATGGGACAACGCTCCAACCAACTGAGCCACACCAGGGCTGGGTCTGGTTTCCCTTGTTCACAATGTGTTTGTGCCATTTATCCATGTGGTCATGGAAGCAGTAGTTCTTTTGTTCCTATTGCCGGATAGAGCTCTATTAAAGACAACACTATTTATCCGTTCTTCCACTGATGGACATTTGAATTGTCTCCAGTTTGGGGCTATTACAAAGAGTGTATTGTACCATGTGTATTTTTGTGATCACAGATGCGTATTTCTGCTAGGCGTCAGATTTTTTACTATTTAAAAATACAAATTAGAAATGGATGAGCTTATAACATTATTTTCAGTTGGTTTCATGATGATGTAAATGTGCTTTGGGATTCGGATACAAAGGGCGCAGCCACATCAGAGGCGCTCTGCTGCTTTTGGGATCTGTGTCCCAATGTTAGCATGTTCCCCATATGACCAGCATTGGCTCCTGGAAGGAACGAGGGTTTCTGTGGGTTTTGCAGGAAGAGCCCTGCAGCAGATGCCCCTACAGCCCCTCCGCCAGGGGGGCCCTCCACACACCCCATGACCTCAAGCCATTGACATAACCTCCCCAGCCTCAGGGGTTTCATCGGGAAAGAAGGCTACAAATGGGTGATCTTCTTGGCTGTTTCCTGTTCTCGAATAATTTGAAATTGACTGTTGTTGATAATTAATTATGAGAATAGCTATCATTTGTTGAGTGCTTACATTGCTTTAAATAATTATACTCATTATCTCATTTCATTCTTCCAGGATTTATTCCATTACAATGGATTGTAATGTTGAGAAAACTGAAGCTCAGAGAGGTTAAATCCCTTCCTGAAGAC
This sequence comes from Mormoops blainvillei, assembly GCA_004026545.1. Lineage (NCBI taxonomy): Eukaryota > Metazoa > Chordata > Mammalia > Chiroptera > Mormoopidae > Mormoops > Mormoops blainvillei. The sequence continues at coordinate 26,379 of PVJD01005367.1, forward strand.
ACACAGCAAATGGCAGAACAGGGGTACGAATTAGGCCAGTTCCACTCTAGCTTTCATTCTCAATTGCTGCCTCGGTATTTTTTCCCCCTCTAATGAAATATTTCAGGCATACGAAAAAAATGCAGAGAACAATAGAACGTCTACATGCCCACCACATTGCCTCAGACATGAAACATTGGAAACACAGTTAAAACTCTGTGGACTCCTTCCCAACCTGCTCCCTCCCCCAGAAATTGTAACTGCTCTCTTGAACTAGGCGTCCTTTATTCCCACGTACACTTTCATACTTTTACTATACATGTGTGTATATGTGTGTACTCATAAAAATATACGCAATTGTTTTTCAGATTTTTGAACTTTATGCAGTGGTATTTTTCTGTATATGGCCTTCTACAGCTAGCGTGGGGTTTTTTCCCTACTTGACTCTATAATTTTGAGCTTGATGCACGATGATAGAGTTCTAGTTCATTAATTTTCACTGCTGCCTAGCGCTCCCCTTTAAGAATATATCCAAACTGATCCATCTATTCTCTTGTTGATGGGAATTTAGAGTCTTTCACTTTTCTGCCATTAAAATGTGCTGCAGCGTACATTCTAAGTACCGTTGCTTCTTTTACCAGAATTTCAGTGGCTGAACTCTCCCCATTATACCAGGTTTTCTTTCTTTTAATCTATATAACTGAGGTTAATACTGGGCAGTTTTAGTTACTCATCAATTTTTTGCTGAGCATCTACGCTGTAGACCGAACATTTGTATTTCCCCAGTTTCATATGTTGAACCCTAATCCACGTGATGGTATTTGGAGGTAAGGCCTTTGGGAGGTGATGTGGTCGTGAGGACAGATCCCTGATGAATGGGATTAGTCCCTTACAAAGGGACGCCATAGAGCTCTCTCTCCACTTCTACCGTGTGCCTACCCAGCAAGAATACGACCATCTGTGAACCAGGAAGTGGGCCCTCACAGGACACTGAATCTGCTGGGGCCTTAACTTGGACTCGCAGCCCCCAGAGCTGTGAGAGAGAAATTTCTGTTGTTATAAGCCACTCAGTTCATGCTATTTTTGTCATAGCAGCCCGAACAGACTAAGACAACCTACTGTGTGCCAAGGACCACATGGAGTGCTAGGCAGAGAGAGTGGTTAAAAGACACAGCTGTTGATGTCCAAGATCAAGCTCCAGTCGTGATCAGGTGGGACAGGGGGTTGCTGAGAACTCACAATCAGGCTCTGAGTTGGGGGTCTAGGGACAGAGAGATGCCTCAGAGGAAGCAGACATGCAGGTGGGAGTGGCCAACCTGCCTGGGCGGGAACCCGAACTCCTTGTAATTGCAGGCCCCCCTCCATCACGCATGCGCACTTAAGACTAGGTCACAGAGACCTTTGCTGTTCCTTCTTCTCAACCTTAGTCTCTCTTCCACACACGAACAATGATGTGTGAGTCAGTGTTTCGTGCCTGAACAGAAATCTGTCAGTGGGCAACCCACACATGCCGGAATTCTGGGTGCGCGTAATACATTACACTTACAGCAGGCACTGCCGGTGAACTGTCTATGTGTGCCTATCACCTTCTCTCCTCTGTGTTTTTAAGGATGAGGCCCAGAGAGGTTAATTGATTTACCCAAGGCCACCCAGGTAGGAGGTGGTAGAGCTGGGGCTCCATCCCCGCTCTCGTTGACTCCAGCCTCCTTCATCTTAACCCGCTGAACCCTGCCAGGGTTTGTCTGACATCTCTAGAGGTAAGTTCCCATCGCTCCACTTTAGAAAAATATCATCAACAGGGAGTTACCACCCAACACAGCACACTCACTACTCTAACATCAGGTACTCAAGAAAATTAGAGGAAACCCTATTTTTAGACACTGTGGTTCAAATGACAGTGATGTATTGGTCAGTGACTTAGGTTATGAACGTGGCTCAGAGGTGTCACTTGATCTTATGCTTGGAAACTCTCTTACATCACCCCATTTTAATCTCTATGATTTATTTCAAAGATCGTTTTGTTTCTTCTCTCTCCTCTGTGAGTCCTGCAATAGACTTTGGCTAGAAATAATAAAATTCTGAGCTGAAATGGAAGGCGTAGGGAGGGGTGAGGTTCCTCTCAGAAGCCTGAAGCACAAATCACGCCTGGGAAGTGCAGAGAGTGGCGCAAGCCCTTAGCCGAAGTTACGAGTTTGTCCAATGGTTGGGTCCAGAGGAAGGTGACCTCATTCCTTCCTGCCAAAGTTGCCTTTGTGTGTATGTGTGTGTTAGACAAAAATCCTGCAACTTCACTATTTGCTTTTCATAGCTAATCACAACCTCTTCTTTTCAAAGGCCAGCAACAGGGCTAGACAATGTTTGTGGGGAGCTCCAGGGACCCCAAGACTTAGCAGAGGGAAGAGAAAAGCATAGAAGAGGAGGGAGAGAGATGATGCGAAGTGAAAAGAGCATATACAGAGGGCTTGATGCATATTGGGAACGCCTATCGACTTCGACCAGTTTCATTCTCTTTCAACACTGATTATAGGCAACCAAGGTCAGAGAGGTCGTGCAACCTTCCCCAGGACACACAGCTGGTAACTGCGAGTTTAGCATTGCAAGATTTAACAAATGAAAATACAGGGTACCCACTTAAATGTGAATTCCAGATAAACAATGAGAAAAAACTTAGTATAAGCATATCCCATGAAAAGTTATAGATTTATACTGCAAATATAACCTAGCATTCTCTGCTGAGGTTCAAACTTGCCAGTTTTTTTCAGTTATTTCTAAGACATCCCTTTACTATGAGATAGATATAATACCGTGGAACATGATTTGTGATCATCACCAGCCAATATTATTGGAGAGCAGGCCTCACACTTTGCATCTGTTATCTCACTTGAAGCCCTTTCATTCTCACATCATCCTATCAAGGCAGAGGCGGATTAAGGATTAAGGTCGTTTGAGGCCCCGGGCGCAGAAGAAAATATTTAAACATACTATCAGGTTTTACCGCTGATTGTAAACTTGTACGTAATTAAAATTGCACATATGAAACCAAGCTTGGAGTCATTAGAAAAAGGTATAAAGTTGGGGTTTTGCGGGGCCTTTCAGAAGTCAGGGCCCAGGGCATGCGCCCAGTGGGCCCGCCATTAAATCCACCTCTGTATCAAGTAGGTACAATTATTGTTCCCATTTTATGGATGAGGAAACCGAGGCTCGGTGAGATTAAGTAACCTGACCATCGTCCCACAGCCAGGAAGTAACCAAGCTTGTGTTTGAACCTGGTTCCATTTTGCTCAAGAATCCTCACTTAAAACACAGCTTTTTCAAAAGTTAAGATTTAACACATGTACGGAAAAATGCTCAATATGTAAATGCACATACCAATGACTTTTCACAAACACTTGTACAGTTACCAGCTAGACCAAGCAAAAAAAGACATCAGCATGCCAGAAACCCCACATGATCCCTCCCAATTACAACTCTCATCCGCCTCAGGTGTACGGCCATTCTGGCTTCTAACAGCGAAGTTGAGTTCTGCCGGCCTTCGAATGTTATGCAAGTGAACACATGTAGCGGAGACAGACATGGCTCACCTCTTTGCACAACCACATCAAAACTACAACTAAAATATAAAACAACCATCACTCACAACCGTCAGGTATCGAGTTGAATGGAAGTCTGACAACTATGGAATTAAAGAAACCACATACATCCAGACTGGTAGGAGCGGAGATGTGGAATGCACTGGTCCCACCCCTACGTGTGGTGGATAAAAATTCAGGAGGAGTATCTTGGGAGCAAGGAGTCCCAGTCCCACATCAGGCCCCTCAGCCCAGGGTTCCAGTGCCAGAAAGATAAGTCCCCACAATTTCTACCTGCAAAAACCAGCAGGTATTGAGCAGTAGAAGAAACTTCTAGAGCCCCAAGGAGTTGCTCTTAAAGAACCCCCACACAGACTCACCTACTCAGACTCACTCCTTCTGGGCTCCAGCGATGGGTTGGCAGCTTGAGGGGCACCAGCAGCATTCAGGGAGAAACTGAAGTGTCTGGCATCAAGGCGAGTAGAGGCCATTGTCCCTTTTCTAAACCCTTCCCCACAGAGCCGGCAAGCTGGTGCCATACCTGAGACTCCATCAACCTGGCTGACACTGTTTGACCCACCTTGGAGATCCCCAGAGACTCCGCCCCACCCAATTTATAGGCCCACCCAAAATGCTTTTCCATATGAATGGCTGGTGTTGGCTCATGCTTCACAACTTCCTAAATCCTATCAAACAAGCAACAGCTGGCCTCAGTGAGCCCCAGGCCCGGCACTAGCAGCAGCCAGCCTAGATTCACAGCTTGGCTTTGCCTGGGAATCTCCAAGCCCAGCACAAGTAGCAGCTATTATATAAAGATTGCTTTATAGCTCAAGCAGGGTGGCCCAGGACAAAACACAGGTAGGGTCTGACCTTGGCCTGCACCACCCCAGAAGCCCCAGGGTCAATGCACCCAGTGCACAGCTACAGACCACATCGGAGCACCACCACCCTCCCCCTGTACTGCTGATCCTTTTGTGGGTGAGAAGGCAGAGGTTAGTGGTCTGTGGTCACAGCCAATCCTTGCAGCTGACTAGCATGGGTAAATCCCTCCCATTGATCTGCCAACAGCAACCATGGCTCAACTACAAGAGAAGGTATACTCAGCCCACACAAAGGGTGCACCTCAAGTACCCAGTTTGGGTGATAGGGGAGACTGTGCCACTGAACCCTTCAGGACACCTACTACATCAGGCCACACCACCAAGAGCTGGAGTCACAGCAGCTCTACCCAATACATAGAAACAAACACATGGAGGCTGCCAAAATGAGGAGACAAAGAAAGATGGCTCAAATGAAAGAACAGATCAAAACTCTAGAAAAAGAGCTAAACAAAATGGAGATAAGCAATCTATCAGATGCAGAGTTCAAAACACTGGTTATAAAGATGCTCAAGGAACTTAGTGAGGACCTCAACAACATAAAAAAGATCCAGTCAGAAACAAAGCATTCATTAATAGAAATAAAGAACAATTTACAGGGAAACAACAGTATAGTGGGTGAAGCCAAGAACCAAATCAATGATTTGAACTTAAGGAAGCAAAAAAATAACCAAAGAGAACAACAAGAAGAAAAAAGTTTTTTTTTAAAAAATGAGAATACTATAAGCAGCCTCTGGTACAACTTCAAGAGGTCCAACATTCGCATCACAGGGATGCCAGAAATAGAAGAGAAAGAGCAAGAAATTGGAAATCTATTTGAAAAAATAATGAAAGAAAACTTCCCTAATTTGGTGAAGGAAATAGACATGCAAGTCCAGGAAGCCCAGAGAATCCCAAACAAGGTGGATGCAAAGAGACCCTCTCTAAGACACATCATAATTAAAATGTCAAAGGTTAAAGATAAAGAGAGAATCTTAAAAACAGCAAGAGGAAAGAAGTTAATTACCTACAGGGGAGCTGATAAGACTATCAGCTGATTTCTCAAAAGAAACTTTGCAGGCTAGAAGGGATTAGCAAGAAATATTCAGTCATGAAAAACAGGAACCAACAGCCAAGATTGCTCTACCCAGCAAAGCTATCATTTAGAATAGAAGGGCAGATAGAGAGCTTCCCAGACAAGAAAAAACTGAAGGAGTTCATCATCACCAAACTATTATTATGTGAAATGTTAAAGGGGCTTATTGAAGAAAAAGAAGATCAAACCAATGAACAATAAAATGCTAAAAAATACATATCTATCAATAATTGAATCTAAAAAACAAACTAAGCAAACAAGAAGAACAGAGGCAGAATCATGGATACAGAGAGCATTTTGATGGTTGCCAGATGGGAAGGGGGTGTCGAGAAATGGGTGAAGAGGTGAGGGGATTAAGAAGTACAAATAGGCAGTTACAGAACAGCCATGGGGATGTAAAGCACAGTATAGGAAATGGAGTAGCCAAAAAACTTACATATGACCCATGGATGTGAATAATGGTGGGGGGATTGCCTAAGGGAGTGGGGGATGCTGGGTGGAGGGGGGCAAAGGTGAAAAAAGCAGGTCAACTATAATAGCATAACCAAGAAAATATAATTTAAAAAAAAGAAAACATATAGTGAGTACTCTTCGGTGTCCAGTTTCTATCACTCGACACTATGCTCCTCAGATCCACCCGAGTAGTGTGTGGCTGGAAGTCGGTCATTTTCATTACTGTATAGTATTCATTGTATGAATATAGATACGCTTAACCTATTCTACTGTTGGCACACTTTCAGTTGCTTGGGGTTGTGAAAAATGGCTATACTAAGCCACACAAATTGCTGCTGTGAGCATTCTCGTACATGTCTCTTGATGGACATAAGCATTCATTTCCGTTGGTTGTCTACCTAGAAGAGGAAATGCTGGCCGTAGGGACGGTGTCTTCAGTAGACGATGCCACCATTTTTCAAAGCATTTGTTCCAGTTCACACTCCTACCAGCAACCTATTCGATTTCTAGTTGTTCCACATTCTCACCTGCACTTGGGATTGTCAGTCTTCGCAACTTTAATGTAGTTTTATCTCTCACAGTTTTAATAGATATGCCCTGGGCTTACAATTAGATCGAACATCTGTTAGTGACTTTATTAGCTCTTTGAACATCCTCTTTGCTGAAATGTCTATCCCAGTTTCGTGACATTTGGTTGCGTTTTCTGCCTTTTACTTATCAATTTGTAGAAATTCTTTGCAAATTCTGGATGGGAGCCCCTATTTTGTGTTACATGTCGAAAATATCTGCTTCTTGTGTTTCGGCTTTCCACTCTCTTTTTAACAGTGTCTTTTCATAAAGAGAGGGTCTTCTGATTGTAATGTAATGAAATATATCAGTGAGTTTCTTTATGGAGAGTGCTTTTTGCCTGGTTCAGGAAATCATTTTTTTACCCCAAGGTTATAAAGATTGCCTTGTCTATAAGATTCTAGAAGCTTTGTTGTTCTGCCTTTTATGTTTAGATGCACAACCCAACCAGGATTGATTTGTGTGTATGGTATGATGTAGGGAGATGGGGAAACTCAACATTAGAAATGAAAGATGGCAAGTGTCCTCAAACGGACCTGTTGACTCAGTGCCATCCCAAACCAAACCTAATAGGTCTTTTGTTGTTGTCACTGCATGAAGGACTTGATACACTGATTCTAAAAAGTATATATGCAAATGCAAAAGACCAGGGATAATCTTGCAGGAGAAAAAAAAGAACATGTTTTACTGATATCAGTACTCTCATAAAACTATAGTAATTGAGACCATGTGTTAAAGATGACCAAATATATCACAAAGATAAACTGACCAGTGGAACTGAATGGAGAGCCCTGACCTGGCGCCTCCACACACAGGGACATATGCCTTATGCCAAAGGTGGCCTCACAGAGCAGTGAGAGAAAGACAGGTCTTTCAGTAAATTGTGGTGGGTCAGCTGGCTATCCACGTGGGGAAAAACAAACTTGTCTCCAGAATTCCCACTTCTAACCACCACCAAATGCCATGATGCTCTGTCCTTTTATATTTTTATGATGATGATAGTGATGCTTATAATATCATCATTATATTTTTACAGCTTTTGCCATTCTCAAGGTGTTTTATAATCTATAATATTCCCAACAACCCTCTCAGGCAGGCAGGGAAGACGTTGTTTATCCTTTCATGCTGAAACATAGGCTCGAAAGCACAAGTGACCAACCCAAGGACACTTGCCTGGCACTGGAGCTTCACCTGCTCGACTCCAACCCTGGGGCCCAGTTCCCATCCCTAGGGAGCTATTAGGGAGATTCTGTTAGTGTCAACAGCTTTTACATGCAGGTATAAAAAAAGACCGAAAGGAAATATATCAAGATGTTAATAAACATTATCTCTGCATGGTGGGAATAGACTAGATTAATTTTTCTTGATACTTTTCAGCATTTTCTGAATTATCTACATTAGAGAAAAAATTAGTTGGAGAAACAATATGCTTTCATAAAATAAAGGCAGATGTCCATTCTTGTTGCTAGTCCCAGCAAAGAATAGCCTGCTCACGGCCACTTAAGAGCCTCTCCTCGAGTCCCAAGCCTAACAGGTGCTGGCTTGGGGTCAGGAAGCCCAGGGTTCAAATCCCAGCTCTGCTACTTTCTAGCTGTACCAACCAAAGGTGAGCCGCTTAACCTTTCTGGCCCTCAGTTCTCCCATCTGAGAAATGGAGACAGAACTAGCTGCCTCCTGGGTTGTTGAGATGATTTAATAAGATAATGTGTTTAAAACCACACAGCTAGGTGTCTGGAACTCAGGGGGCTCTCAGTCAACGGTGGATCTTGTCACGGGCCACATCAGAAGATGGGCTCCTTTCCCAGAGATTTGCTGTGTATCCTTTGCAGGCTGGTGTATCTATCATTCTTTATTGCTTCCACTTCACAGATGAAGATACAGAGGTTCAGAGTGGGTGCTGAGCCATACCCAAGGTCACAGAGCTCGGAAAGAGTCTTCTGAAACTGGCTCAGAGGGGGTAAGTGAACAGCCTGAAGCCACACAGCTTAAACCCACCACCTATGAAAACAACGAACTAAATACCAAAAACCAAATGGCCCTTTATTGGATGTTTACCATCTGTGAGGTGCCCTGTTAAGACTCTTGAACAACAGCAGCGTTAGCAAGCAGCAACAGCAACGAAAACTCTGCCATTTATTGAGTGCTCACTCAATGCCAGGCAGCTTGGTACTTGGCATAATAGTCTCAGTTAATTCTCCAAACGCTCCTAGGACGGAGGTCTCTCCAGCCCATTTTTTCAGAAGAGTAAACTGAGGCTGGGAGACAGAGGCCCTTGCCGGAGCCCCACAGCAGGCCTGGCACCGGGTCTGCCCAGCTCCCCGGGAGGCTGCGGGAGGGCCAGGCGGCATGCAAGGAGTTAAGCGGTAGGCAGTGCTGTGGTTCCGTGTGAGGAGCGCGCCCGGCTGAGGCTCTGCTCGCGGCAGCAGCAGCGGCGCGGGGACCTGGGGCTGGAGACATTAAGTCCAGGGTAGCGAGGAACGTAGCAGGGAGGAGGCAGCGAGCGAGCGGCGAGGCTGCCGGGGCTCGAGTCCAGCCGCAGCCCGCGCCCCGCGCGCCCCGGGCCCGGGCATCCCCGGGACGGGTGTGCGCGCGGGGCCTCGCCGTGGAGCGGGGGCCTCGCGGTGGCGCGGGGTCCCCGCAGTGCCGCCCGCCAGAGCGCCAGGCTCGCAGGAGCCCGGCTTTCATTTCCTCTCGCCTCCGCCCGTCTCCCCAGCTCGCCGGCTGGCGTCGCCACCGCCTCCTCGTCCCCGGCCACCGCTGTCGCCGCTGCTGCAATCCAGGACGCACACTTCCACTTTCCCGCTGGAGGCGCGGAGGATGCCCCTTGCACCAGACCGGGAGAAATAGCCCCCGGGCCCGGCTGGAGGAGCCTTGGTGGCGAGAAAGGAAACCCAGATCCGCTTTCCCTGATACCACTGCAGCGGCTGGCAGTCGGGAAGGCGCCCACAGAGTGCCACGCCAAGCGAGCGGGGCGCGGGAGTCTCAGAGAGGAACCCCGGGCGCCTGCGGGGCTCCGCGGGCGGAGTTTGCAAGTGGCTGAGACCCTCTCAGGTAAGGGCTGCGCGGGCTGAACCGGGTAAGAGGGTTCCCCCCCAAGGGAGTAGCGCGCCGAGCCGCTGCTGCGAAACGACTCCTGCCCCCAGCCCGGGCTTCCAGTACTAGCCACTTCTCCGCAGGCTGGGCGTTCAGCGTCCAGAGCCAGGTGAGTAAAGAACCTACAGTGGTGACAGCCCAGCTCTGGGTAGATGACAAACTTTCTCTTTCCAGGCATAGGGTGGGACATTCTGGCTCATCCAGGCATCCTTCCTCTGGACATCCCGCTGGGTCCCCAGAGGCAGGCACTCCAGGGCTGCCCTGGCTGAGCTGGCCCAGGGGGAAGGCAGGAAGCCCTTTCCGTTTGATTTACGAATCACCTTCTTCTTGGCCGGTTCAGAGTTCTGAGGGGGGAAGAGCTGGTCATATTTTCAAGTTGTTTTTGCAAGGGATTTGCTGGGGGATGATACTTGGGCAGACTAGCTCCCTGTCATCTGCAGCCGGCATCCAGGGCTGCCCAGGTGATGGGCGTTGTGTCCAGGGCTTTGCAGGCTTGCTCATGTCCATGCTGGGGTGTGTGTGTGTGTGTGTGTGTGTGTGTGTGTGTGTGTGTAGGGAGATGGAGAGGAAACTGAGGGGCAGGGGGACCCATGCAGCCAGATCTCCATCCAAGCCCTTCCAGCAGCCCCAAGTGTCATAGCAAGAGAGGACTCGCCTCTTTGGCAGTGACACCAAGAGAGGTGGGATCACCTTCCGATCCTTACAGCTCCTTAGATGAGCACAAGATTTGGGGGAAGTTTCCTGGGCCGCTCAATGTGACCATTCAGGTTGGAGCTTGGGGAGGTGCAAACTTTTTGCATAAAAGGAGCTGGAATTGGACAGTTGGATAGGGGCTCCTGGCGTTCCCATCTCCAGCTCTGAGGACGTGGGTGGTCCCCCCACACTGTGGGCCCCTGGAGGCCCTGCTGAGGCCAGCACGTAGCTCATGAGTTTGGCCAGATTCTTTTCCTTCTAATGAAAGCGTGATTCAAAGAGGCCACCTTGTCTCCAAGGATTTTTTTTGGAGCCACCCCTGTGGTCACGGCCCTCTGGAAAGCACTGTGCTTCCTCACTGGGGGTCCAACCTAGGGCTGGGGGTCACCTGGATGGACTGGTTGATCAGTGAGGCATGCAGCGGAGGTGCTTCTGGCCACACCCCGTAGGTGTAATATATTCCCCTGGCCCTGTAATTGCCTGCCCGGGTGGCCGCCTTTGGGCAACAGCATTCCTGTATGGATCGTGGACAGTATTTGAGGCATGAGGTGGGGGTCTGAGGACCTCCCGCCCCTTCCTGGGGTGTCTGACCTGCAGCCAGGCTAGAAGTTGCTTCCCTAGGCAGCCGAGACCCAGGTATTCCTCCAGGCTGTTAGAGACTGGTTCTTGATATCATGGGGGAACCCCATCTCTGGGTCAGGAGGTTCCGTTTCAAGTCTGCCTTTAGTTCGCTGTGTGACTTTGGGAAAATCACTGGACCGCTCTGGCCCCAGTTGCTGCTCCTGTAAAAGGAAGAGATTTCGGGTATCCTCAGAGGTCCCGATTCAGACACTCTATGCCCCGGAGCAATGATCACAGATGACATTTTTCAGAATCCCAGGAGTTGATGTAATTTTGGGCTTACGGGGCTTGGGACTGAGACACATCTGAGTTTGACCAGTCACGTCACCCTCCAAACCACGCTCCCTCCACTGTACCGCAGGGAACTCATAGTTTCGACTTCAGAAGGCAGGACCGAGATGGGGCACGAAAGCGCTTGGCGAATGTAGTGGCGAGGGGCGTGGAGCTCCGCAGACACGGCAGCAGAGCTGTCTGTTTTCAGGTCTTGTTTGTGGACATCTGGCTGCTGTTTTCCCCAGGGAGGCTGGCCCTGTCCCACGTGAGCACCAGGTGATCCTTGGCTGGGAGGCAGGGCCCTCGTTCTCTGCAATCACCTGGCACCTGCAGTCCCTGCCCCTTCGCCGCTGCCTCATAAAAGCACGGCGGGACCGGCAGTTTCTAGTAGGGAACCCAGGGCCATCTGGGGAGGAATGGAGGCACCCAGCTGTTATGTCACCATGACAACAGGAGGTGGAGGTAAGCTTCAACTCTGCAGCTATGTAGAGAACTTCGGTGTGTCTGGGTGTCAGGCCCTCGGTGTGCTGAGGCTGTCTGAGCGGGCGAGGCTGCTGTTCCCGGCAGGAACAGCCACGCTCGGGAAAGTATATATGTATATATATGTGGGCTTTGCGTGTATGTGTGTGTGGAGGTGGGGGACACGGGGCGTTGCGGAGATCGTGGGGGAAGGCAGTAGGTCGGTCGGTCTTACATCTTTCTGAGAGGTTCCGAGGCTTGGGACACCTGTGCGCCTCCCCATGCCGGGGCTCTCCGGGCTCCATGCTGAAACCACCTCTTCGCAGAGGCAGACTTCGCCCCTGCTGGCCTGGAGCGAGCGAATGGGCACGCGGAGGGACTGGGGCAGGGGCGTTCCGCCGCGCGCTGGCGCAGGCCGCGCACTCCCTGGGAAAACGAACAGTCCGCTCTCCTGGTGGAGCAGGATGTGGGGGTGTGTGTAGATGCATACATGTAAATGTGTGTATTCTCAGCAGGTTTGGGCACAGTGAGTATGACGGACACAAAACCTTAAGTGTGCGTGCACGCATGCGAGAATAGCGTCTGTATTTGTGTACTTGTGAGAGTGAATACACGTGGGCTACTGAGTGCGTGTGCGTGCTCCACGGGAGAACACGTGCCTGTGTGAGTCGGTGCCAGTGTGGGGATGCGAACGCACTTGTGAGCGTTACGCACTTGTTTGTATGTGAGTTGGGTGTATCTATGTGACCAGGCAGATGCATGGCCACCAGCTGCCCGCGTGTGCTGTGAGGGTCCACGCGGTGCGCCTGTGCGGGTCTGCCGGGGGCATGCTTTGCTAGCTGTCAGTGCTGTCTGTACAGGCCTGTGTGGGTGTTTGTGAGTGTACACGTGTGTGCGGTGATGATGTGAGTGTGAACTTCTGTCTCTGTGTGCGTATGTGTGTATAGCCCTGCCACTTGATTATCAGCGTATGTGTGTGCATCTGTTGGTCGCGGTGGGACCTCTGTGCTTGTCTCTGTGAACGTGTGTGACTTTCTGGGCACCCGCATCTGTGAGTGTTGAGGGTGCATTTGATTGTGTATCTGTGCAGATGTGCGTGTCTGTGGTGTGCACATATGTGTATCCAGGGCAAACTTTCTGTGCACTGGTGCGTACACACATGTGCTGCTCAGTGTGTGTACCCACATGTAGTGCTACATGCTTGGTTGTCTCTGTATGTGTTTCTTAGTGCCGGTCTCCAGGTGTTTTGGTCACAGCATACGTTCAAGTGTCTCCTTGCATGTGTGATTGTCTCTAAATGTGTGTTTTGGGGTGTCGCAGTGCAACTTTGGTGCCTGGTGCCTGCGTGTGAGTGTCAGAGCATGTGCACCTGGGGTGTTGCACCGCACCTCCCTGCACATCTCTGGGTGCACATTGTGTGTTTCTGAGTGAGTTTGCTTGTCTGTCAGGCCGTATCACTTCGTGTGTGTCTCATGTGTATGCGTGTGTTTCCAAGATGCGCATCTCTGTGGGCCTGAGTGTCCATAGGACTGTACAGGTGTGTGTGTGTACTGTAAACACAGCTGAGAGGCTGCAAACAGAGAACATTTCTGAACCTTTAGAACTACTCTCCTGCCTGCTCTTCGGGCTTGAGCCGGGCTCGTGCCGCGCGCCTGCTGAGTGTAGGTGCAGCGATCCGGGCGGCTCTGAGCCGAGCGCCGGCGGTGCTGCGTGTTCCTTCTCCTACGTGCCTTAGAAGCCGGAGCCCGTGTATTCCCCCGCCCCTGGCTCTCTCGACCCCCACAGCAGCCCAGGTCCCTGTTACCAGAAGCCTGCGCTTTCGAGCTGTTGCTGAACAAACACTCACAGATGTTAAGAGCGCAGGTATCATCTTAGGCAGGAGGGCTACACATCGGCAGCCTAGGAGGCACCGAGCATCTCAGCGGCAGTGTTTCTAATTAGGAACAACTTGTTTTCCCTAAATAAACAAATCAAGTGAGGAAAGAAATTGCCCGAGATTAATGACTCCCTGGAGCAGGGCCGGATGTTGGGAAGCTGGGGATGGGGTCCCCAAGGACTACACATGTTACTGCTAAGCGTCTCTTCCAGATTTTGACCAAGAGCTTGATGAGGCAGGGCCTGAAGAGGAGGCTGGTGAGGCAGGGGGCAGGGCCGTGTGAACCCCCTTTGCAGGGTTAGGCTGGTGTTTGGTTATTAGGGTACAGGCCTCAGTGGCCCCAATTCCTCCTTTCTACCTGGGTCCACTCCCTCAGCCACGCAACTTCGCCGTTTTTCCCATGGAAGGGACCGGCAGCGTTTATGTTCCTGGCGCTTCACTTTGGGTTTGGCCATGTGGCCAGCTTCGGCCATCAGGGTCAGGTGGAAGTGACGGTGCACTCATTCCAAGGCTAAGGCTGAGGAAACCTTGCATGCTTCTGCTGTGGCTGGGAGGGGAGCTCCCCCAAGTTAGGCACCGGCCCCCTCAGCCCGGCCCAGAATAACCCTGAGCCCAAACCTCAGGGAAGAGCCCAGCTCAGCTCCCATCAGGCTAGCTAACTAAAGGCCTCTCACCGCACGTCCCTGGGGTGCGGTGGTTGTGTGTTACACACCCTTCTTGTGGAGACAGCCGACGAGTGCAGTTACAAGCAGTCTGTGTTTTCTCCTCCTTTGTGAGCCGCACGGTGAGCACCGGGGCTTCTCACCGTGGATATCCCATTCCTGTCTTGCTTTCCGCTCATCCCAGCATCAGCAGGAACAGTAACGGTAGATGTCCGCGGAGTGTTTACCAGATACCAGCCCCCATGCCAGAGGCTTTGTAGATCTCCCATCATTTACTCACAACAACCCTATGAGGTAGCTTCTGTTACGATCTTCTATGATTATCTGTGAGGCCCGGAGAGGTGAGGTGGCTTGCACGGGCCACACAGCCCAAAAGAGGTATACCTGGGATTTGCACCCGATCGCCTGACATCAGAGACCATGTTTTTAACTGCGATGCCACATGGCTTCCCCACCAATGCCAGCAGGCCTGTCTGACATCCTGACATCCTAACACACATCCAGCAGCTCCCCTTTACTCACCTGGAGGTCAGGTAGGCAGGAATGACTCTTTCATAGAAGTGGGAAGAGTCTATTTGGAGAGGGTGTATGGTGAGGCATTTGCTCATTCATTCACGTGTTCATTCATTGACCATCAGGATTTGCCAACACTTAGTATTTGCTCAGAGTCTCCTAAGGGTCAGAACTCTGTGCTGGGCACTGAACATACAGAGATGAGACACCCCAATTCTGCCTTCGTGGAGCTTACAGTCTGGAGAGGAGGCAGGAGAGCCTGGGATCTGGAGGCAGATGAGACTGGGATCCGGCCCGGCCGGGACCGCCCTGCCCTCCCCCCCCGCACCCCCCTACACCTCCGGGAACATCTCCAGCCTCCCCACCCCAACCAGGTTGTCATGAGGATCAAAGGAGATCATGTTGACAGAGCCCTTCACACAGTGCCCGGCAGGTCGGAAGCAGTAGCCGTTCTTCCTCCCATTCTTTCCCTTCCTTTTCCTTCTTACGGAGGAAACAGCGGAATGTCACAGCCGGAGCAGCGCTGACATGGAAGAAACCAGAGGCCATGAGATCCCAGACAGGGGTTCGACCGCCTGATTGTCTGAGGCCCAGAGGTTCTCCAGATTGAACGTTTCAGTACTGAAACCAGGAGGGCCCTGGGCAGCCCAGTGCAAGGGGTCACCCTCGTGCCCGAGGAGGTGTCGGACCCAGCTTGGAATGATTGAGGACCGGGCTTGACAAACTGTGGCCCACAGGCCACATCCGGCCCCCTTCCTGGTTTTGTAAGCCAAGCTTTATTGGGACACAGCTACACCCATTGGTTTATAGAGTGTCTGTTTTTCAGCTGCAATGGCAGAGCTGAGCAGTTGTGTCAGAGACCGTGTGGCCAGCAAAGCCTACAATGTTTACTACCTGGCCCTGGACAGAAAAAATGCGCCGACGTCTGAGCTAGAAAAGCCCAGCCAGGGTCCTGGGCCTTGGCCAAGAGAGGTGAGGCCAGAATTCGATGTACTTGGGTCAGTCACTGTGGGTGAGGCTCACATCTGCCCACAGGTGGCGTGTCCAGAGGGTAGCAACTCCAGAGAGTTTGTGAGGGTGGGGGCAGAATTCTTAGATGGGGAGATGGAGATCCAGAGAAGGGAAGAGACGTCCCAAGGCCGCCCAGCCAGTGGGAGGCAGGTGACTCTGGTCTTAATATCCGGAGATCTGGGAGGACAGGTGTGTGCCCCTTCCAGGCCCACCTCTAACAAATACATCCTGGAAACCTAGCACACTCCTCACAGGCCTAATTCAAGTTTCTAGCTCAGCTTCCGAATATTGTATTTGCTGGCGCCTTTAAATTCCCCGTGTTGTCCTGTGAATGCAGAGTAAAGAGAAGAGCCCCAGGTAGGAAGGGAAGGGTCCTCACTCTGCTGGCCATTGACGGACCCAGTGGTCCTGAGCAAGCCTCTTCCCTTCTTGGGCCCTCAGTTTTCCCAGCTATAGAATGGGAGAGGAATTATATATAATCGCGAAGGACTTTACCAGTCCATACTTTTACGGTCCTATTTCTTTTCTAATTGGAGTAACCCCCAAACCTTAATAATACATGTTGGCCTCTGCACCAAGGTGGTCCTGCAGGACCCTGGCCCTCCTGATGATGAAAAGTCACCCCCGTCCTCGTGGCCTGTGTTTGCAGGGCTCACAGTTACCTTCCGGCCTCTCATCGAGTCCTTACGAGTTAAGAGACCTCCGTCTCCACGTTGCACATCAGGACTCTGAGGTTCACAGAGGTTCAGTCATGTGTCCAGGGTCACACCATCCATAAGTGGCAGAGCCAGGGTTTGAGGCAAGGTCTGTCTGACCCCAAACCCTCTGTGCTCAGCCCTTCCTCCGTCCCGCCTCCCCTCTCCACTGTATCGCCACTGTCTCTCCCAGGTGGAGGCGATGAGCTATTTCGGGAACCCCTCAGAGGGGAACCCATTCCTCTCCGCTTCATTTGTTATGCACCAAGTGACATGCACCAAGCCAGGGTCCATCGTCACAGGCCTAGCGAGGGCACATGTGAGTCTGTCAGTGAGGCTGTAGTCTGGGTGGGCATGAGGGACTGCGAATGGCCGAGGGGTCCCCTCTAGGGCAGTAAATAGCAGATGATTCCAGAGGGTCAAGGGTACCAGGTTTTGGCTTTGCAGATTCACTGATGATCCCTGAACCTCCAGGAAGCCAGGGCCACATGACATTTGCCATGATGAACTGTGTGGAAGTTTCTGGAAATGGCAGATCATTCATGTGTCTCCCTCTCTTAGGTTGTCCCCAAGGTGAGGCCCCCCTTTGCTGAGACGGCCACTATTTCTCCCTCACAGATGATCATTTACAAGCCCACGGCCTAGGCCCTTTGCAGTTTGAATGCCTACCTCAAGGGACAAGGAGAAAATTCAGAATCTGAAACAATCAGACTTGCTTTCGTTTTCACAAAGCTCTGAGGTGTACCGCCATAGCGCAGGCCATCTGACCCGGAAACTCAGCTACACGTAAGGCGGGAACAGAGAGTCGTCCCATTGAGTTGTCCTAGCGTCCGTATCAGGAAAGAGCCAATGTTTCTTTCCAAGGCCTGTTCCCTCTTGCTTTGCACACCACTCTGATAAGCTCGGTGACCCGATTTCCCAGCCGTATAGCCTATGGAGGGAACAAATTAGAAGTGTGTAGGATGGCAGAGAAAGCACCGTGACAGCAGCCAGAAGCAACAGACGACAGCTTGAGAACAGGAGCACAGGTGAAGAGACTGTAAAAATAAGCATGAAAATGAAAGACTCGCAGCAGGGGCAGATTTAATGCAGGGGTCAGATGGCCCCCTCATCTCGGTACTTGTTTTCATCTCAGTGTTATAGAACAATGTGACCAATTAGAGACCAATGTACAGTAGCGCCCCCCCCCCCCACCGCCGCCTTATCCGAGGAGGATGCTTCCCAAGACCCCCGTTGGGTACCTGCAACTGCAAAGCCTATATATATATTCTGTTTTTTCCTATACTACATATCTACAATGAAGTTTAACTTATAAATGAGGCAATTTCACGGATAGAAGATTCGTTCTTAACTGTAGATCTTCGCAGCCTCGGCATTCAGCATTTCTTTTTCTTACGATATTAAGTCGAGAACTTTCACCGTTGCAACTTAAAGGAAACACTTCACGGCTTCTCTGGGGCATATCCGAACTGCCGGCATCACTACTCTTGTGCTTTGGGGACGTAATTACATAAAACGAGGGCGACTTGAATACAAGCACTGCCGATCTGGTACGCGGACAGCTACTAAGTGACTAACAGGCAAGTAGCACACAGAGCCTGGAGACACTGGACGAAGGGATGATTCCCGTCCTGGGCTGGCAGGAACAGGGCAGGGTGAGATTCCATCACGCCACTCAGAATGGCGTGCACTTTAAAACTTAGGAATTGTCTACTTCTGAAATGACCCGTCTAATGTTTTTGGGCCACAGTTGGCTGCGGCAGCTGAAAGCATGGCAGGCGGATCCGTGGATAAGACGGGGCTACTGTAATGCAATGTGCTGTGTTATGGAGCAGTGAAAATGTTGCTGGCCTTTGGGAAGGCCGTAAGAAACATTTACTCCCCATTCGGCAGGCAGGGGAAAGGGCAGAGAATAATTCATCATACAAAATATTTTGATCCCACTGTTAACTGTTTCTGCGCGTGGTGCCCCAGGTGCCTGGACAATTCACTTACATGGTGCTCTTCATTTTTCATGGTGTTGAGTAAGTGACATCCTTCTGCACCTAGAAGAGGATCGGGGAGGCGCTCAAGATATAAACATTCTTTAGTCAGACCAGGGGTTCAGATTCTGGCCACCAAAGAGCAGCCACAGGCGCGATCTCAGGCCTCAGCGTCCCCACCTGTAAACCGAGGCCAGCCGCAAGCGCGCCAGCACTGCTGCTGAGAGCCAGACCCCTGTCTGTGCTTGGCCTTGGGCTTCGGGCACGTGATGCTTGCTTCCACAATTCACGCGCAGGTCAGTCACTGCAGAAACCAGCCTGGAGAGGACTCTGGAAAGCGTCATGTAATCACAACTCTAAGTAACTGCCAGGAGGGAAAGTATCGGACACTGGGGCCAGGGGCCACAAACTAGGACAATTAAAAGGAAGGCTTCCCCAGGAGAGGGAAAAATGAGCTGGAGTCTGAAGGATGAGTGGGACTAACCGGGCAAAGAGGGATGGGGAGGTAGAGAAAAGAGCACGTGCAAAGGTCCTGAGGTGGGAAGGAATGTGGCATGAACCAAGGACACAGACACCAGAGCTTTGGGGTAGGGAAGGGCTGGTACACGGTGAAAGTGGGCAGCTCCCAGGGCCTCGTGGACCCCATAAGCGTTCTGCTTTTTATCCTTCCAGCAGTGGGAAGCGTTATAAAGACTTTAAGTGTAAGGAGTGAAATGATTCAATTAAACCATGGCCAGAGCAAGAAGAAGAAACTTTGCAACCACATGAGGTGGGAGCCCATCGAAATCCCAACAAAGGGGGAGCTGAACAGGCATCGACCTTTTCAGGATTTTGGCCTCATTATGCAAAACACACAGCCTTCCAAGGGAGAGGTGTGAGCTTTGGAAAAAAGAGCCAACAAATGAGTTGTTTAATCTGCTTTAAGTTGCTGAAACGCCCCTCTCTGACTTCCTTTGCCACCTGAAGGTCTGTGTGCTATTTTAAGTTTTATTAGAGATTTTTTTTTAATTAAAGGAGTTCGGTTTGTTTTTTTTTTTGTGTTGTTTTTTTTTGAAACATGCCAGCTGGGTTTGGTAAGAGAGAATTTAACAATGGCACTGGGGAAATGCCACAGAAAGCTTCGATTTTTCTCCTTTTGGCATCACCACGCAGCCTCCCCTTCTCCCTGCCTGGCCTCCCCAACACGCCACACCACAGCGTACCAGCAGCTCTGAACGTGTGCTGTTCCCGAACTCCTCAACTCTCAGCTCAGGGAGAAGGAAGGGCAGGCCTATAAGACACCAGGATTTCTGACCTAACCACTTTAGGTTTAGGGCAAATCTTGCTCAAACCCAAGTGCTCCCAGTTCACAGCTGTGTGCCCTTGGTAATTTACTTCAATCTCCTTAGCCTCCAATTACTAACACAGAATGGAAATCACAGTAGTATTTACAGTCATCGGGCTCCTTTTTGGTTGTAAGAGACAGACAATCCAACTTAAATATCAATACACTCTTATTCTGAGACACAAAAGGGAACAGATTGGCTCACGTAACCAGTAGCAGCTTCAGGCTTGGCGGGATCCAGGAGCTGGACAATGTTACAGCTTTCTCTGTCTCTCTTCTGCCTGCCCTCCCTCCCTCTTCCTCTCCCTCCCTCCCTCCAAGTTTTTTGACTCTCCTTTTCTCTGTGGGCTTTCTTCTCAGACTGGCTCTGGTTCTCTTTTTCTGGGCTCAGATGCCCATCAGCAGCTCCATGCCCACACTGTGCCAACTGCAGGCTCAGTTCCAACAGGTCCTGAAATTGAGCCCCGGGCTCCCCGGAACCAATCACCATAGCCAGGGAAATGGGCTATATTGTTGGGCCAGATTGCGGTAATGTGACCAACCCTGGAGCCTCATGGGGGGCGGCGAATTGCCTTTTGCAGCTTCCTGAGTCACGAAGACAAACAGTGGGAGATGGTTGGGTTTGCAAAGGAAAATCA
Source organism: Mormoops blainvillei (assembly GCA_004026545.1). Lineage (NCBI taxonomy): Eukaryota > Metazoa > Chordata > Mammalia > Chiroptera > Mormoopidae > Mormoops > Mormoops blainvillei. The sequence continues at coordinate 46,740 of PVJD01005367.1, forward strand.
GGAGGACCCAGACAACCGAAGAAGGGAAAGTGAATGCTGGTCAGACGAAAGTGATGATTCAGCAGGACATGGCATGGGTCTAGTCCTCGCTCAGAGGGTGGTTATGACGACGAAATGAGCAGAGGCGTGCAAGGTTTTTAGCACCAACCCCAGCTTGCAATGTACTCAGCAAACGCTACCTATTATTACTACTATATGATGATGATTATTGGCATGGTGATCGTGTAGGCCAGGCAGGGGCTCTGCAAGTATTCAGGGCAATGGGAGACCCTTACAACCAGAAGACTCAGCTGGGACATCACACTGATGCCTGCGAGCTTTGGACCTGTCACTTCCCACGCCCCCGCCCCAACCTGGCTTTGGTTGCCAAAAGCCACTGCGCCCTACCTCAAGGGTCATTTCACCGGCTAAAAGCTGTGATGGCTCAAAGGATGCAGAGAGGGGTTGCTTCCAGATGCTTCCAGGGGCAAGCAGGTCTCCTAGAAGGGAAAGCAGAGCAGGGACAATAGTGAGCCAGAGACCAAGAGCATTGTTTGAGGGAGCAGAGGGGGAATCCTGCTCCAGTCCCAGCCCAGGGTGACCACCTCTCGTGATTGTTTTTTCCAAGAGAATTCAAAGTCTTTTTGCAAAGTCCCCTTGCTTGTGAATGTTGGCTACCAATTCAGGCAATTTTAAAACAGCAGGAGAGACCAAACAAGCATGTCTGTGGGCTCAGTTGGACCAGGGCTGTAAGGCCAGGTCTTGCCAGCATAAGGGACACAGAGCCTGTTCTGTCTGAACTGTAGAGAACTCGTGTTGTAGATGACCTCAGAAGACACACCAGTGCATTGTTCTAGAAACCTGCGTCATGGGCTGTATGTTTTCAGCATCCTCTTGGATGGCCATGGGCAGACCTTTGAACTCTGCAACACACCATTTTTAACAGGCTCCGTGGACAGGATTCAGTAGGAACGGCTGCATCAAAGCAGTTCATTTTGCTGCCTGAGATCATTAGTGTTCCCCTCGATTCCCTGCTTCACACTATTGGTTTCCTGGGATAAAGCTCCTTCTGCAAAGGCTGAGAAGGTAATTCAGCCACCATCCTTCCAAGCAAGGGAGGGTTCGATCCTGGCCCTGCCACTCTCTGTTACATGACTGACGGCGAGTCACTTTGCCTCTCTGAGCCTCAGTTTCCTCATCCGCAACATGGGATCCTCATTGCTCTTGCCTCCTGAGGAGGTGTTGGGCACACAGTAGGAACCTGACAGAGCTTTACCTCCTCCTGTAAAACTCCAGCCCCAGGAGCCTGGGCAGAGGGAGGTTGATTATCCCGCTCCTTATATGTACTGAGCGCTCACTTGGTGCCAAGCCCTTTCCAAGCACGGCCCCCTTCTCTACTCACGGAGGTCTTGAGCATAGTGGCTTTCACCATCACTGCCTTCCTTTTTGCAGATGGGGGCACTGAGACTCAGCAGTGAAGGGATCTCCTGAGGTCACACAGCCAGACATGGCAGAGCTGAGGTTTGAACTCCTGCATACCTGAATCCAGGGGTCCTGCCTCTTGTGAAGGGTCCTATCTTCTAAGGGAGCCGGTTGCATCCACACAAACCCATGGATGCCAAGGGCCCCATAGCAGTGGAGACCTTGACTTAGCTCTGCCGCCGACTTTCTGTGTCACCTCGGGAGGCTTCATGGACCTGTCTGGGCCTTTCCCCCCAGCTCCTTAAACTCACCTTGCTTCCTTCCATCTCAGGGCCATGGCACATGCTGTGCCATCTGCCCAGAACACTTCCCTCTCCATCTTCCCTTGGCCAATCGCAGCTCCTTCCAGTCCCGGGTGAAGCATTACTTCCGAGAATCCCTCTGCAGCTCCCCTGGACCAGGTCAGAGCTCCCTGCCATGAACTCTCCACACTCCCTATCATTCCTTCGGGGTTTGTGATTACAGTGCTCTCGCGATGATTTAACTTACCGCTGTCTCTTCTACCGGTCTAACACTTTGAAGGGGTCAGGGAGCCGTGTAGCTCCCTTCCTGTGCTCATACTCTAAGCCTGCCACATGCAAATGGCACAAAGATGTGGTTATTCACTGAAATTTAAAAGCAGGCTCGAGGACCCTCACACACTGCTGGCAAGAGCAGGAATTAGTACAAAACTACCTTGCAATATTTACTAAGGCACCATGATACTCTTCCACTTTGAGACAGAGACTCAAAAGAGAGGGGACATTTATATGTTATACGGTGAAAAACTTTGAGGTGGGGAAGCTGAGTGCCGAATACCCACGCGGTGTAACAGGCAAGCGATAGGAGGTGCCGTCATGCCATAGTAGTACAAGGCAGTGAAAACTTGCAAACTGCAGCTGCATGCCACGGAAGGATCGATCGTGCAAAAGCAATGCCGAGCAAAACAGCCAGACACCAAAGAGCATATGCTGTATATAATGTTAATTACAAAAAGCTCAAAATAGAAGTGAAACTGGAGTGTTTAGGGATGCATGCAAGCTTAGGCAGAAACGTTACAAGGAGAAACAAGGAGGAAATGGCCGTAATTGTCAGGGTGGTAGTTGCCTTGGGTGGGAAGGAGCAGGGAAGGAGCTTTGCAGAGCTGGCCTTGTTCTGTCTCCGGTGGTTACTTGGGTGTGTGTTCATTAATCCATCAAATTATACGTTTTATTTTGTGTTTTCTTTTCTATGTGGGTCATGGGGCCCATGAACTGACCCCCTGTATCCCCCACACCAGAAACTTACCTCTGGGGTGACCCCACTTGGATCGTATCGCTCAGCCTTATGCTCAGAGGACATTCGAGGCCATTTTGTCTTAAACCAAGTTATTCTCTACGTAGCAGAGAGGGCTGTGCCCCTCTCAGTCCTGTAAGCCCTCGGGGATCCAAATTCACAGGGGCGCAAATAACCCAAGCTGCTTTTGTCTTGGCATGAAGGCCACCTAGTCCGAGGACACAATTAGCTTCTTTTTTCAGAATGTGATAGAGATGGAGGGTTGATTGCCCCAGAAGAAAATAAAAAAGAAAGAGAAAAATAAAACCTGAGAAACATTTTCAAGTTTCTAGTTTTGCGGGGTGTTTTTTTTTTTTTCTTTCCCAAGCTACCAAAAGCCAGGGAGATAAGCTCCCCTGGATGGAGGGTCAGATAACAGAGCCGAGGCAGGAATAAGAATGAGGACATGGGCTCCAAAGGGGGGCAGCCGAGCGCCCGGCCCAGGGTGGGCTGGCCTCTCGGTCCAGGACAATTAGGTCGTTGGACTCACTGCTGCAGTTGCTCGGTCACAGCCCCGACCTCCCGTTGTTTACACAGAAGGGAGGGCCTGGGCCCTGCTCTCAAAACCGGGCCCAAACTGGAGAGTAAACGCCCCATGATTTGAACAGATCCTTGGAGCTCGAGTCAGGATAGGCTGGGGTTGGGGTCTCCCAGGGGCTTCTGGAAGTGTAGTTAATGGTTTTGGATTATTAACTCGTTGATGAGGAACTTTATTCTTCCACCTATTTAAAAAAAATTGTAAATCTCCCACTCACCTTTCATTCAACAGCTGAGTTGGGCTTACCTTGGATTGGACTCTGCTAAGGGTCAGGGATACAGCTAGAGTGACTAATCGGTTTTGGCTTTCCTGGGATTTCCCCAGTTGTCGCACCAAGAGTCGAAGCAGCCTGGGAACCCCTCAGTCCCAGGCAAACCTAGACGGTTGGTCCGTGGTGAGTCAGGCTCTTCTGACGCTCACCCAGTGGAGGAGGCAGGAAATTACAAACCAGCCCATCGTGCTTTGAAGGAGGATGGGCAGGATGCCATGAAAGCCCAGAGGAGGCTCCTCACCCAGAGGAGGGTGTCTAAGAAGGCTTCCTGGAGGAGGTGGCATCTAGAGGAACCAAGCCCTTCTAGAGGAGAAGGGTCAGACAGGAGTGAAGGGTGGGTGGGAGAGGAAGACAGTAGTCCTGACAGGTGGGAGGGGTGAGAGCCTGGTGTGTTTGAGGAGGTGAATCACGTGCATGGTGATTGGGAAGGGGGCGAGGAGGGGTCAGGTCATGGTAGACCTTTTGGGTCAGGGTGGACACCTGCTGACCTTTTGGTAGCTCTAGGGATTCAAGAAGGGAGACCCCAAATTTCTACCTAAAGATTACCCTGGTTGCTGTACAGAGTCGAGGTGGGGTGGCAGGGGAGGGAGAGTTAGGAGTGGACATGAAGAGACCATCAGGTTGGGACGCTCATTGATCCCTCCAGCTGCTCTGACCAAAAGCCTCAAGGTCACACGTGACTCCTGTCTTCCTCTGTGACCCCACATAAGCTCTTCATTCAACCCAACCCTGTGTCACCATCTCTAGCCCCATCCCTGGCACTCCCCCACCCGATTCCGTTGTTCCCTTTTCTGCTTTCTGTCCATAGCACTTAGCACCTTTGCATCTACCACGCACTGACTTACTTTGTTTACTCGCCGCTTCTTCCCTCTAGAACAGGGCTTCTCAGCCTTGGTGTTCTTGACATTTTGGGCCAGATCATTCCTTGTGGTGAAGGCTGCACTAGGCATTGTAGGATGGTGAGCAGCATCTGATTCCAGGAACACTTCCCCGTCAATCGTGACCAGCAGAACTGTCGCCAGGCGTTGCCACATGCCTCCTGGGGTGGCGGGGGGAAGGCAAAATTGGCACCTGTTTAGTCCACTGGTTTGGACCAGTAGTAACACATTCCCTGGGAATTACAAATTGCTACCCCCTCCCAAAGATATGGGTTCTTTGGGAGTAAAGGCCAGACACTACCATACAAAGTTCCCTCCCTCCCTCCCTCCCTTACTCCCTTCCTTCCAAGAAAACTTTATTTATATCATGTACATACATAGGCAGGCCGATCTGGGATTTGACCCTCTGGATGTAGTTTTCAGGCCCTTGGAGGGAGGAGAAACCCAATAAAAATCTCCTCCCTGAAATCAAACTCCTCCTTTAAGGCAGGAACTGTAGTATTTGTCACCCTCTCTGTATAATGTTTTCCACAAAACAGACAATAAATCCATTCTTTTAAACCTTTTTATCCTTATTTTTTCCTCAATTTTTTTCTCTTGGTAAAATACATATAACATGAAACTTGCTGTCTTAACAGTTTTTAAGTGGACCGTTCAGTAGTATTAAATACACTCATAATTTCGTGCTACCGTTACCACCATCCATCCCCAGAACTCTTTTCGTCAGAGCTTCTTGATCAAAGGTGGGTGGGCTGAGATCATTTGGACCCACACTCTCAGTTTCGATCCAATCGGGGGAAATTGATGCCCAGAGGGAAAGGGACCTGCCACGGTCCGCAGCCAGTTAGAATCAAAGTCAAGATTAGAATCTTGGCCTCACTCTGCCCGGCGCCCCCAGCCAAGTGGCCCTCCCAGGCATTTCCCAGAATTCCTTACACACAAAGGTACCACATAAATATTTAGTGACCGCTGGGGACTGGGGACTCCATTGAGGTTCTCCCTGGGACTAACCTAGTTCTCTCTCTAATCTCTTGGAGGATTGGAGATGAAATCCTACTCCATAGGCTAATGGCCAATTAATGGCTCTCTTTGGCCAGATAACATTTCTCATTCTGTTTTTCCAGAAATTGTGTTGGCCTCCCCTGAGGTCCAACCAGTTCTTTCTCTAGTTCCCTTCGTTCTTGCCACTGCCCCCTCCCCCGCCCACACTGGGGCCAGACGGGGGAGCTGCTCCACGATGAGAGGGCTATCGATCCCCTTTCACGGACGTCACTGCCCCGCTGGACCCATCTCAAGGCATCTGAGATGCTTCGGTTGCCCTCACAATGAGGGCATTTAGCCGGACTCTCCTCCCCCGGGATGCTCAGTGGCAGAAACCGGAGGAAGAGCAACGAGCAGAGAGAGAGGCAACAAAACGCAGCAAAGCCACCCATTGCGAGGCGACGGGCTGGGAGAATGAGGCCCAGCCAGCTCTGATTTCAGAGATGTTTTAAAAGTGCCTCTCCATGGCTTGTTTTCCCCGCTGGCGGGCCGATCAGGGACCATGCCCAAGGAAGGACAAAGTGAGAGGCCCCATTCAGGCAAACCGAGGCAAGGGTCCAATGTGAGCAGGGCAGCGTGGGGGCCAGGAGAACAAGGCTCTGTGTGTTCATGGGCACAGGGACGTGAGCCACGGGCCCCCACGGGCCCCAGCCAGGCATGCGATCAGAAACCCACAGCGCGGCTGGGGAAATACGGATCGGGGCTGCACTGATGCTGTGTAATTCAGCTGCGAGCAAAGCATTTTCAGAGCGAACCACAATGGAGAAGATGACGAATTCCCCTCCCAGTGGCCAAGCCCGCTTTTTGGGTGAAGATGACCCTCGGGAACGAGCAGACCTATCTCAGGACCCCAAGGGGAGGGCTTAGGGTTTCCTCCACCGGAGATGGAGAGGAGCTCAGGGAAGGGGCTGCACTCTCAAAGGCCCTTGGGAGCCAGGCAGGTGACCGAAGAAGGCACGTTTGTCACAGACCATGGCAAGTGGGGAGCCCACGCCATATGTGAGGGCTCAGTTCACCAGTGTTAATCGATGAGCTAGGTCGGAGTCCAGCTCCTCCACCTGCTTAGCGGAGTAACCTCAGACAAGCAAGCGTAACTCTGTGCCTCAGTTTCCCCATATTGAATATGGAGTTAGTGCTATTACTTACCACATGGGGTTATTGTGAGGATCAAATGAGTTAACACACAAAAGCCCCTAGGACAGAGGAAGTTCACTTTTATCTCTGAAGAGAAGCAGGAATTCTGGGTTTGTCATCAAAAGCTCCAAATCATTAACTGTTGGCAATGAATCCAAACAGAAAAATGCGTAAACACAAGCTTTGCCTTGGCTCGCTATGGACCACAGCCCATGGGCAGGGCTGGCAGCCTCTGGCTGCGGGTTTTGGACAGATACAGGCTTAAAAAGTGACTTAACTTGTCTGTGTCATGTTTGCGTCGGGCGGCATCAGTTGAGAGCCTAGCAGGAAGCGATGACTCACTGAAATTGGGCAGCGGGGGAGAGTTTAATAACGGTGGGGGCACCGTGCAGCACTCAAGCTTAGTTACAGAGTGGAGCCATTACCGCCCCTTGTCCCGAAGAGATGAATGGCAGGAGTGGCGACAGGAACCAGAAGAAAGGATCTGTGTGGAACTGTGGCCTTTATTTGAGGGGCTATGCCAACCCTGGTGGCCCCACAGAGAGAGGTGCTGGGGGAAGAAGTGCCCTGACCATTCCCTACCCACCTTCCTGTCTCCCGCTTGTGCCCTTCTATTGGTCGAATTAAAGTAGAAGCCAGAGAACCAGGAAGCCTGTTGCTGTGGTCCATGTAGACCACCCCCCAGACAGATGTGGTCCATGGAGACCACAGGGCAACAGAGAGCATGATGGGGAAGGGGAGGAGTAGATGGTGAGGGGCAAGTGGGAGACAGGTGATGCCACCACCTGTCACGATTCTGGAAGGCTTGCTTTAGTCTGAGCTAAAGTGTGAGTATGACACACAGTTGTGGCTACAGGTTGAAGGCATTCTCACTGTCATTGAAGGGAAGGCAGAGGCAGTGCCAGCGAGGGCCCCCGTGTGTCCTCAGAGTGCCTAACTGGCCCCTGAGAGGTGCTGAAGGGTCTATTTCCCATGGCTGCTATAACAAGTTACCACCAACGTGCTGGCTTAAAACAGCACACACTTATTCTCTGACAATCTGAACGTCGGAAGTCCAAAAAGGGGTCGCACCGGGCGAAAATCGAGGTGTCCACTGAGCTGAGTTCCTTCGGGAAGCCCTCGAATCATTTCGATGCCTTTTGCGGCTTCTCGGGGCTGCCCACATTCCTGGGCTTGTGGCCCCCTTCCATGTTCACAGCCAGTAACTGGATCCTTCTCATCTCTGCCCCTGTTGTCCCATCTGCTTCTCACTCTGACTTTCCTGTCTTCCTCTTAACAAGGATGCTGGTGATGACATTGTGCCCACTGGATAATCCGGAATAACTGCCCATCCCAAACCTTAAACTTAATCCACCTGCAAAGTCTCTTTTGAAGGGAACGTAACAGATTCGCAGGCTCTGAGGATTAGGACGGAGACATCTTTGGGGCTCTATTGCAGTGCTCACCACAGAAGAATTCTTGGAAGCTTCTCCAAGGAAAATTAACCTTCCCCCTGCCGTGCCCAAGAATCTAGCATCCCCTCCATTAATGTCTCTTTCTTTGAATTAATGATGTTCCCAAACTCCCGCACGACTTCCTCGCCTTTCCAGAATTTCCCCGGAGCTATACGTTTGTCTTTAAATGGATCCTCCATCTACTCACTGTTTTACTCAGCTTCATCCTAAGTGGTAACGCATGCGAAATCAAGGTGTGGTGTTCACTTATAATCTTTCTAACTATTCCCATTAAAATAATTACATAATTATTGACATTTAAAGTTGATATGTGAACCACCTAAAAGTGCCTCGTGGAATACTGCGACTGTACATACCACACGGCGGAGAATTCTGTGTGGCCACATTGAAAGGCAAACACGTTGCCTGCATGTCAACTATACCTTGAATCCCAGCCTGCTGCCTGCAAAGTGGCTGCATGAGTCAGGGCTCCCCAGAGAATCAGAGCCAATAGAAAATACACAGAGAGAGGGAGACAGAGAGAGAGAGAACGAGAGAGAGAGATTTATAATTGGCTCACGCAATTCTACAGTAACCATGCTGGAGAGCCAGCACAGCTGATGGTCTAAGTTCCAGTTCAAATCCAAGTCCAAAGGCAGAAGAAGACAGATGTCCCAGCTTGAGCACGGTGAGGCAGACAGCGAGTCCTTCCCACCCCACCTTTTCGTGCTATTCAGGCCTCCAAAGGATTGAATGAGACCCACCCGCACTGGGAGCGCAGCTGGCTCTCCTCAGCCCACCTATTTAAATGTTAATTTCACCCGGAAACCCTCAGAGAGTAATCTTTGATCAGATGTCTGGGCACCTGCGGCCCAGTCAAGTGGACACGAAAAATGCTGCAGAAAGAGCTCTGAGAGAGGAGTGAAGACGCCTGGGTTTGGGATCTGGCCCTGCTCTGTGACACTGGCCAAGTTTCCCTCTCTCCTGTGGCCTCCGTGTCCTCAACAAGGACAATTCCTCAGGTTCTCTATAGCTCAGCCTGCTGTGCTTCTGCTGTTAGCTCACTGGTGCATTAATGATGAGAGACTGGACCACGGGAGAGGCGAGTTTGGACATGGCTGGCTGGAGTATGAGGTGCTGTCAGAGGTATCAGAGGGGTCTGCCTGCCCCCGGACCACCATTACCTGTTCTTGTCTGGCTTCACTATCTGCTTACATGAATCATGGCTTTTGGGGGAGACCGAGCTTTCTCAAGCCTTGTAGCCACCACACCAGGTCTAGAATAAGGACTCAGTATATTATCTGGTTGTTGAATGACTGACTGACTGACAGAAGCAAAGGCAGTATGATGCACCCTAGAGTCACAGCAGACCAATGCTTACCTAGAGGCCTCTCAAAGGACCGGACACCCCAGAAACCTTCGTGGCAAGCAACCACATGGACCCTGAGTCAGACATGGGTTTGAATCCCAAAACCACCACTTAGGAGCTGCCTGACCTTGGGCGAGTCCTTTCGCCTGACTGCGCCTCGTGGTTTCACCTGTGCAATGGGGCTAGTAATAGAAACAGACTCATAAGTCTTTGCTGAGATGTAAATGAGATAATCCATGCAAAGTTCGCAGCCCAGCGGCCAACACGTAGTTAGTGCTCCATAAATATTAACAGCCTCCCATGTTTGTTCTTACTGTTGTCATCTTGCCTCCCTTGCCATCTGGAGAAGATGGAGATGACCCGATAAAACCCCATGCCTCCCCGAGGCCATGCAGAGGAGGCGGGTGACTGTTGGAGGCCCCTCATATCTGAGGAAGCATATGGGGTTCTTTGAAATATACCTTGACTCCCTCAGACCAACCCTCCCCCACCATTCTGCACCAACGAGCCATCTGGTGCGGTTCGACTACTGTTGAAATGTAATATTTTGAAACTAGTTTTCAGATAGTTCTGAAATGCTGGCCAAAACTCTCAAAATCCCACGTGAACAAAAAATATAATTGTTAATTGGCTTCGCCTTGTGTGACTAGATTGTCAGATGGAGGGAAAATGGAGGCATTCAGTTCAATGCATCACGAAGAGAAGGCGAAAAGAGCGTGTGCAGGGCAGACTCTCGGCTCTGCCATTTACAACCAGGTAACCCCAGAGACAGCCATTTAGTGTCTCTGGGCTGCCGCTTCCCCTCGCTCACAGGCTAACCAATCAGGTTAGCTCAGCACCTAGTAAGCCCCGCCACTAGTAGCCATTAAAACTGTTTGAAACAAAACTTGGGAAGTGGCCGGCACACAGTAGGAGCTTCGTAGATGTTCGTTTCCTGATAAGCTGGAGGGGGGGGGGGTCTGTGGGTGAATTTCGGTGGGATTTCAGCAGAGCCTTTCCAAGAATGAGGTGAAATTCAGTTCGCTCTGTGCATTTTAGGAGCCGGCACATTTAAGAATCTGGTTTGACAGCCTGCTGAGCGCCACTGAGGCGGACAGGTGTGGGTGCTGGGTATCAAGGGATCTTATTGAAGCCCACAAATTCCAGTGTACCAAAAATAGCAGCTTTATTAAGTGTCTTTAAATGAATTCAAATTAGTCTCTCCTGGCTTGCAAGAAACTTAATTTTTGTCATGACTGGGGCTCCCTCATGCTGGGATAGATGGAGATCCCCCGAAAATTACCCCGTCTGCTGGGTCACCATCAGACCCCAGTTCACTTACCCTGCATGTTTCTTTCAAGTCTGGAAACTCTGCTCTTTGTGGGCCTCGCTGGGAGCACGGGAACCTGGGCCCAGGTTGTTATTTCTGGCATCAAGGGCCAACCATTCCCCTCTGGCACTGCCAGGACTTGCTTACAGCCTCTGGTCAGTTCCTTGTCACAGAGAAATCACTTCCTCGCCTCCAACTTCCTCCCCAAGACCACACCACAGGCTCATCGATGACCTTTCGGCCGAGTTTGTAAGCGGCCGGTTGTAAGATTGGAGGAGGCCCCCAGATGTTTCACTTTTGCCTGCTGGGTCTATTGGTTTAATAAGACTTTATTGGGGAGGGGGCGGCAATTTAGGCTCACAGAAAAATGGAGCACAGTGCACAGAGAATTTCTGTAACCCCTTTCAACCTTACTCTCTGCTGCACCCCCGGCTTCTTCTATGATTAATGTTTTATATTGCTGTAGTTATTTGTTATGACTAATGAGCCAATATTGATAATTATAATGACCTAAAGTCCATAGTTTACCTTACTGCTCACTCCGTGTTGCACATTCTGTAGGCTGACAAATGTCTAATGACATATGTCCGCCATTACTCCACTCCACGGGAATAGTTTTGATGCCCTTAAAATCCCCTGTGCTTCCTCCCTGCCTCCCCTCCAACCCCTGGTTATACTGACTCCATACTTTGGTCTTTCCCATGGTTTTTCAATTAATTGATTTATCTTCCAAACTTTAAAAACTGGAATATTTTCTACAAAAACCCACCTGTCCATCATCTCTAGAAAAACTGGGGTATCCCAGGTAACGCTGGACTGGAGCTGAGGGCCAGATGCTGCCCGCTCAGAGGGGCATGGCCTCTGCCATCCTGTCCTGCCAGTCAAGGTGCCTATGACTCCCTCTCCCTTCCTGGGTCCCCATAGGCATTGGAGTTTTCAACCCTGCTCTGGTGTCCTAGGAAGACCAGAAAGGCCTTTGACTTGTGACCTGCTTCTCATTCCTGCCCTGCAAATATACCCCCGAGGTCATGTGTCATAATAAGCCCGGCCACCTGCTTGAAATGCGGATGAGAGAGGCATCTAAGGAAATCGCACACAAAATAATCCCTCTGAAAATCATCCTGCAGCCCATGGGAGGCTCATCGGAGGCCACTCAAACGCATAGCTGCAAGCCTGCCTGAAGCTGGAACAAGGTCAGCCCGCATCCGACATTTGCCAGATTTCTTCGGCGTTTTCTGCACAACCTGAACCGACCAGTTGTCTGAGGCCGTGGGCCCCAGCACGGGCTACACACCAAGTCCTTCCGTGGCTGCAACAGCTCTGGGTCAATAATTGATGCTAATGCTGCAATTCACCCTCCTGACCTCCTTTCTGGAACGTGTCAGGGAACTGGACACCTAGAGATTAAATTGCCCCCGGAGTGGCAGGTGTACAGGGACACCGTGGGAGGTTCAAGGCCAGAGCATCGCCCGTCAAGACACAGCCAGAAATGAAGACGGTCCCTTAATTAGGCTACAAGGTTTTACTCTGGAGAAAATCCTGAGTCTCTAAGCAGTTGAAACGCTACCTGGTATGATGTGCGTATACCCCATCCTTCTGCCTAATGGGTCCCTGGGTGCTCAGGGCCTCCGGGACAGGCAGAGAAGAGGTCAAAGAGCAGCAGGTGCAAGTCCAATGGCTTCCCCTTCTGTGCTATGTGACTTTGACAAGTTGCTTTGTTTCTCTGGGTCTCCATTTCCGTCTCTGGAAGGGAGACTCAGACCAAAAAAAAAAAGAAGAAGAAGAAGACGGTGGCAATCATGTTTCTTTCACAAGTGAATAAATGGGGTTGTCATATGCCAGGGGGCTCCTCTCCAGCCTGTCTCCAGCCTGGTGTCCTTCCCCACAGCACCGACATCCTGCCAACTGCCCAAGTCATCATACTCAAGTCCCCCTCTTTCTTGCTGTATTCATTCAATCCATAAATATCTCTGAGCCCCTACGGCGTGCCGGGCACTGTCCTAGGTGCTGGGGATACAGCAGTGAACAAGACAAGGCATCTCTGCCCTTGTCAGACCAACATCCCGTCAATCACCTTCCCTGTGTCTTTCATTGCCTGCGCCCTTACCTCCAAGCACCCCAAGGCAGGTCATCTCTGTCTGTTGCCTAGATTCCAGGAACACCCTCTCCACTGCACCCAGAGCTCATCCTGAAACACACATCTGATCCCTAGAGACCGTCTCTCGCTTCCTGTTGCTGCTAGAGTAAAATCGAAACTCACCAGGCACCAGCCTCTTTTCTGCCCCTGAAACCGACGGAACCCTTTCCTGGCTCTGAATGGGCACCCTGGTTGTTCCATCTGGTTTCCTTTTCTTAGCACGACCTCATCTCAGGTATCGTTCCTGATGCCTCGTTCTCCGGCCAGCCCTCCTGAGCCCTCCGTTTCCCCATCACAGCCCTGCCGATAACAGCCAGCACGTATATACGATGCTTTCTGCGTGTCGCCCTCTGTCCTAAGCCCCTCACTCATATTAACGCATTTAGTCCTCCCTACTTCTGGGCCCGCTTTACAGATAAGAGACTCAGGGCACGAAGAGGAAAGCGACTGGGCTGGGATTCCGTAACAAACTACAGTTGCCTCTGGCCACTCCAGCTTGAGTCCCGTGGAGCAGGGACTCTCTTCCTTGTCTCTGCATCTGTAACAAACAGGGCCTGGCACATAGTAGGTGCTCAACACACACACTAAATGATAAATAACCGTCTTGCTGGAAAAGGACTAATAACGGTGAAAGCCTACTCGCGGTGCCCGGGACCACCTGAGTGTAAAGGATTCTCACTATTCCTCTCGGACTCTAAGTTGGTTCCACCAAGGGAGGAATCTGTCCTCCGGCTCCAGAGAGCCCCTGGCGGCCGCTGATGTGTCTCTTGCCAGGGAACGTAGGCGTGGAAGGAAGGTCCTTGCCATCATTTGTTTTTCTCAGTGAGGACTGTCTTCCATTACAAGCTGCCCTGGCAGGCAGTGCAATCCAAGGAGTCGGTATTATGGGGGGACTTCTGGCTGTGGGGACTCCTGGGGTTTCCCGCTGCACCGAACCACAGGGCATTTGCTCAGCTGGGGCTCTGCCAGGGGACTTACTGGAGATGTGAGACACGGGTATGGCAACGTGAGAGCTAAGGCCCCTTACAGCCTCATACTTAATTTAGGTTGGACAGAGGTTGCGGGTTGCTGGGCATTTGGAGGCCGCCAAGGGTTAGCTTCTTTCAAGACTCCAAGTGAAGGTGGACCCCTCAGGTTCTGCAGGAGGATAATGGGGGGCAGGGGGCAGGGGCGGGGCTGGGCGGAGCTGTTCTAAAGACAGAGTTTAGAGCCCAAGGTCTGAGGCGGACAGAGTTTGCTTTAAACCCTTTCCTGGTTACTCTGTAGCTTGAGAGGATGACATGACATGACGTGACATGCCATGACATGACATAGGAGTTGAGATGATAATAATATAACATATAATACTACACTCTGTAGTAAGCAGCAGAGTGGTGAAATGCTTGAGAGCACAAACTTAAGAGGCAGACAGATGCCTAGATTCAAATCCTGGCTCTGCCACTGGTGAGCTGTGCAGTCCCTGGCTTCGTTGCCTTACCTCTCTGAGCGATAGTTTTGTCGCTTGTGAAGTCGTGGTCATAACCGAGCCCGCCTCCCTGGGGTGTAACCAGGAAGCCTGAATGATGCGCATGCAAGAGAGGCGGTGGGACTGGTGGGAGAGGGACCAGAGTTTGCAGCTGTGCAGCACACCACACACGTGCCGTGTGTGACTCTGGGTGAGTTTTCCACCTCCATGAACCTCGCCTTCTTCACCTGTAAAATGAAATATTGATTCTAATCCACCACCTAGAGCTGTTATAAGACAATGTCATACATAATGCACTTAGGGACTCTTAGGGGCTGAATAGTGTCTCCCCTAAAATTCATCTGCTGATGTCCTAACCTCCCCACCCTCCCCCCATACCGCAGAATGTGACCTTATTTGGAAATAGGGTCCTCACAGATGTAATTCGTGAAGTGAGCGGTCATGTTGGAGTCGGGCGGACCTATGCCGCCTTCCCCTCCCCCTGGCTTCCGGAGGTGTGCCGCAAACCTGTGGCCGCCCTCGGCTTGTAGAAGCGTCACCTCGATCTCTGCCTTCATCGCCACATGGCTCTCTCCCCGTGTGCGTGTCTGTGTCCAAACTGCCCCTTTTCGTAAGGACAGCAGTCATAGGAGGTCCCTCACCTTCTGGTTCAGGGACCATCATCGAAGCTGGTGGTTTGCGGTGTGGCACAGGAACAAGGATGGAGAGGAAAGGGGCCCCGCTCTTCACCCATTCTCTTCACATTGGACCCTCCCATCTGCTGAGTTCATGCGGCAGAAGTTGGGTGCAGTTCAGAGCATGGTGGAGACATCTCCCATCTTAACTCATCAGCCCACCACCTTCATGATTTTTGTCACGTTGGTTTATTTTTCTTTGAATCGACTTTTTTTTTTTACTGAAAATTGTTTATTTAAGAAGCTAATTTACCTGCAAATATGAAATCAATATGACTTTTCCTACGTAGAGGTTAATCACTACAACCGCCCCACGAAACAGAGCTAGGTGGATCAATCGTGGCCAATCACTGTTACCAGCCCGGGGCCGCGAGCCCAAAGCCTCTCTCCGTCACGAGCACCAAAGTGAGACTTTTTTATTGATGCCATCAGAGGATCGAAAGACAAATTTTAAAAAGGAATAACTGTCTCACTGTGTATTTGAATGTTATTTAATGCTGGAATCTTCTCTCATGCCAAGGCTGGTCCTACACTTTGGGACACACTGGAGTTATCAAAAAGTCTCTAGGACTGGGAGTCAGATCTTTGAGTCCTCTATTAGTTCTGTAATATTGGATCTGTGACTTTCTCTGAGCCTCATCTTCCTCGCTTGTTCCATGGGATCATCCGAGCACCTGCCTTGGAGGCCTGCGAGGTGCCCATTAAGTGACCCTGGTCTTGGTACCATGATGGGCGTGAACAGCCATTCCCACGATGCAATTCTGCTAAGGCTCCCACTCCTGAGCAAAGTCATCTGTTAGCTTCAGTACAGCTCTCTGCCATTCCAGGGCAGGGGGATGTTTATTGCCCTTGGGATCCTGCCAAGGTAAAGTGGAGAAAACGGCCCTGGTGAAATTCACATACCTTGTCACTTGCTTGCAGGCACCACCATTAAATCCCAACCCCTGGAGGGTAAACAGGATCCCCCCAGTGCACCTGCTGTCAGGCAGGTGGTGAGGTGCCAGGGGTGGTGTTTTCCCAGTCAGGCCCATGTGGGTTCCAAGCCCAGTTCTGCTGTCTACTCACTGTGTCCTTGGATATGCCACTTCTCTCTGTTTCAGTTGACTCATCTGTAAATGGGAACATTCACCCCCCGCCTCATCAGGTGGTAAGAAGAAATGGATGAGATAATGCACAAAATAGTAGCCAGATATTTAATAGAGAAGGACCATTATTATAGTTATTCTTCCCTGAACAAGCCGTGGGCTGCATTTAAATTCTATGCAGAGCTGACTCTGCCTCTTGAACTTACGGTCATCCCAGATCTTTGTCTCAGAAAGCCCCCCACGCCCAAATTCAATTCCACTCCAGATTTCTGCCTCCCCACAGCGCAGACCATGGGTGTTCGCGGACCTGGCTGAGAGTCCTGCAAACAGCTCTGGTGCACGTAAAACTTTTTTTTTTTTAATGTTGAAAGTGGCAAAAACACAATTCAAATGGACTTTCTAGAAAGAGAATCACTTCTTCTGGCTCGCAGACGCCAAATTCAGAGGCGCATGGCTCGATCCAGGTTGAAACAAAGACCATCAGAGCTTAGTTTCTCTGCAGCACTACCTGTCCCTAGTCTTTGGCTGCCCTGATAGGAGCAAGGTATCCTTAGAGACCCAGGCTCACTTCTTTTAGACGCCTTATCCTTAAGAAACCAGAACCTCTCTCCCCTGGCCAGTCTGTTGATTCTAATTATCAGTCTGTTTCTGGGCCGGCCACCCTGTGGGAGAGGGAGATGGGCTCTATTGATTGGCTGAGGCCAGTCAGGACCCTTTCTTGGGGCTGAATGGTATCTCAACCCTACTCAAACCACACTGGCTGGTGCCAAAGACGGCGGTGAGGAGTAAAGGGATGCGGGGGCTGCAGTCAACCACGGTGTTGACACCTTTCTCAAGGAAATGACAGACTTTCCACTAGAAACCCAGGGATGCTACAAGATTGAAGGAGCACCTCCCTCGCCCCCTTCCCTTCTTCCCAGTGCCCTGCTGCCTGAAAATAAGAAGGTTGGAGACAGAGTGATGAATGGGGCGAGACTGACTCGGCACTAATTTTGCCTGGAAGCCGTAGCTTTTTGGCTCCTGCCGAGCCCTGGCTTAGGGAGCAGGGCTCACGGGTCAGGGGTATTTTAAAAAAGAGCAGAAGCATGGGCTTGGAGGCAGAAGTCCTGGGTCCTGATCAAGCTCTGCCACTGTCCACCCGGAGCCCTCAAGGGAGGTTTACCCTCCCTCAAGTGTCCTCACCGCCTCTGCTAGGCACCCCCTGCACATCTCTGAGGTCACAGCCTGATGGCTCACCCCAGGACTGGGTTGGATGCCCCTCCATAGTTTTATATAGTTCCTCGACAGTTTTAAGTTCCCCGGTTTAATTCTCCCCGTTTCTCAGTGAATGACTTCGGGCAAATTTATCAACCACACTGTGCCTCAGTTTTCTCATCTGTCAAATGGGGGTAATGTCAGCAGTACCTGTTTCATGGGGTTATTGCACTGGGTAATTTGTGTAAGCATTGCACATGGGGCTGATGATTCAGAAATCCAGGTGGAATATCAAGCTAGTGAAATCAGGCTTCTAATGCCTTATTGTGAAAAATACATGGACCTGGGATTTCCTATCATTGTCTTTTTCACTTCATTATCTAGAACAGTGACAGGCACATAGCAGATGCTCAATAAAATACGTGGACTAAATGTCTCAGTTCGGCATGTTCTAGGAAATTCCGCTAGCTTTGCTGAGCGCCCAGAACCTCACAGTTAGGTTGTCCACAGCTCTCCCCAGAAATGTCAAGTTCGCAAGGCTAATGTGACCTGGGAATGGGAGTGCTCCAGTTGCTTCCCTTCTTTGAAATTCCATTTTTCACTTTCTCCAGCACCCCCAGCCCCACCCCAGGGCCTTGAAGTTCAGGAAAACGCCGCTAATATGCAAATATCTGCATCTAAATCTAGGACCCCCTTCATGTCACTGGCTCTGGAGCGTTCATTAGAAAAGCAGCATGTGGGGGATCAGGACTCTGGGCTGGCAAGTTTTGCAGGGTCAGGAATGAAGGAATGAAGCAGCACAGAGAGGGCACCTCCCTGGGTGAGAGGGAAGGTCGCCAGAGCACGTCTGCCCAGACCTTGACCTGCAGTGACTCTATATAAACTTGGTTGGCATTCGTGCTAACAATAAATAAGACGCCCCAAAGAAAGCCCCTTCTGTTTGAGAAGCCCATTAAGACCTGAGGGAGGTTATTTCATTTGGCAGCTTCCCCCGTGGGTAGCCAAGGAGCCGAAGATGGACACAGTGCTCCCCGGGCCTTCTTGTACTGGGAAGGAGAAAATAAACTTCACAGGACCTGTGGCCGGTGACTTATTTTTCTCTCTGTAAAGGCATTCTCAAAGCTGTATGCTGGCCGTGTTCTTTGGCCCAGAGAAAATGTCCCGGGTGTCTGTGCGTGTGCGTGTGCGTGTTCCACACAAGAATCATCTGTCAGCCTCACCTTTATATTTCTGTGTTACCGGTTGAGCGTCACACAATGTATTCCTTAGCCTGGTTAAGAAACTTGCTCAGGGTGAGCTCGGCAGCTCTGTGTCCTGCACTGCGCTTGGCGTTCGTACAACGCACAGGGAGGCAGAAGATGATGGCGATGACGGTAACAGTGACAGTGATGTTGACGATGATGGCGTCAGCGATGATGACAAAAACAATGATGGTGACAACAGTGGAGCCAATGTCGATGATGATAATGACTGTGAGGATGGTGGGGATGATAACAATGGGAACATCAGTGATGACGATGACAACCGTGGTGACAATGGGAATGTCAAAGTTGACGATGACGGTGATGATAACGCCAGTGGTGACAATGACGATGATGATGATGATGGGAGTGTCAAGGTTGATGGTGATGGCCATGAGGATGGTGGCGATGAGGATAAAAGCAAGAATCTGCCGAGCGCACACGCTCTGTGCCCGGCACTCTTCTAAGTGTTTTTTTTTTTTAAACTTACTAATTTATTTAGTCCTCACAACCACGCCAAGGGGAAGGGTCTGTTATAGTTCAGACCACCATTCGTTAGTTGTGTGATACTGGGTCAAGTTATTTCACCTCTCAGAGCCTCGGTTCACCCATCCATAAAATAGAGATAAAAATAGCACTTCTCTGTAACGTGCGCAGTTAATGGTTGGGTAAGTGTTGAAGAGATAAAAGTGATTCGTATAGTTCCTCATTTGATCCTCCTGTCAGCCTGGTGGAGAAGGGAGTATTATTATGGTACCGATTTTACAGAACAGTGGGCAGGTCCTCCAAAGTAGGAATGGCTGAGCTGGGGTTCAAAGCCAGGCATAGGCTCTCAGTCCCGTCGGCTTGCAGAAACGGTTTGAGCTGCCTCTGCAGGGCTGTTTCTGATCCCTGGGGTCCCCGGGCTAAGGCAGGGCTCAGAGGTCTACATAAGCACCGGAGGTCCCCGAGCAAGTTGGGCTCAGTCACCCTCAGCAGGACCCTCGACCAAGGTGGCCTGGGGTTGCCCACAGAGTGGAGAGCAAGGGCTAAGGCAGAAAGAGGCTGGAGCTCTTGGGCACAAGGAATGAGTCCCCTCGGACCTGATCTAGTCTGGACGCCAAAGACATAAGTTGTTCAGATCCTTCACCTCCCATGTCAGGAGGCCATGGAATAGCAGGAATGATGCTTCTTGGTGTAAAGTCAGAAGAATCTAGATTTTTCTTTCCAACTCTGCAATCTGCAGACAGATATCCAGGTCTCCTAAGCCACGCCATCCACTATGCTGGCCACTGGCCACATGGGGCCATTGGGCAGTTCAAGTGTGGCTAATCCAAATTGAGGTGTGCTCTAAGTTTAAAAGCCATGTCAAATTTAAGTCTTGGTATTCAAAAAGACTATAAAATATCTCATTAATAACAATGTTTTAGATTTCATGTTGAAACAATATTTTAACTATCGGGATAAATGAAATATATTATTAAAACCAATCGCACCTGTTTTTACTTTTTTTTAATGTGGCTAATGGAACATTTTAAGTAATATGTATGGCTGACATTGTGTTTCTCAGCTCTAGAACTTACAGTCAAAGGAGGCCATTAAACAGTTTGCTTAAGAGTTTCAGCCCTCGTGTCAGATAGACCTGAATTCACATCCCCACCTAGCTACGAACCAGCTGCATGACCTTGGACAAGTCACTTCCCCTCAACTGTAAAATAAAGGTAATAGGAGTACCCACAGGGTTGTTTTGTGCATAAATGAACATCGATGCAGAAAATGGTAAAAAAAAAAAACATGCTGGGCATGAGGTTTGCGTTCCATAACTGAGAGCTGTCATTGTTGTTATTTATTTTAGCTGGGATCGGCTAACCTCGAGGTTCCAAACCTCCCCAGCCCCAAGAATTGTCTTATTACTTGTTACTTCTGTGTTCAGAAAGGTGTTTGTCTCTCAAACAAACTGCATGGCTTTAAACAAGAATTCTTCCCCACCCCTGACTAAATTTTTTTTAAGCTATCAGAGATGCTGATGGTTATTAATGACAAATTCTGCCTGTCTTGAGAAAAGATGGACTCCAGCACCAAGTCAATACAATTCCAGCCAAAACGCATGGAGTTGCACCATTGTTGAGGGTTTATGTCCAATTTCTAGGGTTTTGGAAACCCCAGGAGGTCCCCTGGACCCCGACAGTGCCTTTAGCAACCTTTCAGAACCTGGAACTATAGGAAGGGTAGGAAGACCATGGTCTCTTTCAACCTCCTCATCTTATGGACAGGAGAACAGATGACCAGAGAAGTTAGGCAGCCTGTTCAAGGTCACACAGCAAGGAGGTGGCAGGTCATCTGGCTCCAGGGTCTGTGCTCAGGACCACTTGCTCTCCCATATCATCACACCCAGTCATCCCAATAGTCCTACGATGACCCTGATTTAAAAATGTGGAAACCAGGTCAGAATGGTTAAGAAGCTTGTACCATCATCACACAGCTGCAAATAGCAGAGGTTGGACTCAGTACCAGGTATACTGGACGGAGGAGTGTGCCCCCCCCCGCCAAAAAAACAAATTTGTGTCCATCTGGAACCTCAGAATCGAACCTTATTTGGAAATAAACATGATTGGTTAAGAAGAGGATATAGTGGATTCCAGTGGGCCCTAATCCAACGATTGGTGTCCTGTAAGAAGAGAAAGCAGGTACCCAGAGACGAAGAGAGAACACCATGTGAAGACAGAGGCTGAGATGGGGGCGATGCATTGACAAGCCAACAAATTGGTTACAAGCACCTGCTGCCACCGCGGGGAGCTAAAGGCAAGGCACGGGACAGATAGCCTGCCTCAGAACCTGCAGGACAAACCGACCCTGCCCATACCTCAATTTGGGGATTCTGGCCTCCAGACTATGAGAGGACATATTTCTGTTGTTTGGACATTTGGCCGCTCTGGAAAACCAATACGCCAGGCATGCCAGGCTTGCTGTCTCTTCACTGTAAAAGCCCCAGCTGGTCCCAGGGAGCTGTGAAGAGGTGCCCTCCTCCTGTGCCCAGACCCTCCTATGAGCCCACAGCAGCTGCTGAGCCTCCAAGTGGCCCCGCGGGCCCTGGGCTGTGAGAAAGGCCGGCTGTGGTTCAACTGTGCCATCCTGTCTGTTCCTTGCATTGTGAGTTCTTGCAAATTACCGTTTTCAGTTGAAAAGAGGCTCCAGAGGGCTCTTCAGCTGCTTAGCAGGAGACGTGGATGCTCTTGAATTAACATGGAGAAGTGGAACCTTCTATGGCTGATGGCCCGAGGCCCCCCTCTGTCTTGTCCCTCCGTCAGGCCTGGCAGGGACAGCGGATGCCTCTTGGCGGTTCTCAAAAGGATAGTCTCAGCCAAGGCCAGGTCAAAGTCGCCTGTGTGCCGCCTGTCTGGTGAGAAGGGGTCAAGGGACACTGAATTGGGCTTTGTACTTTCTAAGGGGCCAGCAGCCTTCTGACACTGACAGCAGAGGGGCCTGAGTGGGTCTCCTACCCAACCTGATGGCCTGTCATTGGTCAGCATGCACAGTGGGCCTTCACTGGGTCCAATCAGAGCGCAGGAGGCCATTGAGGAAGAGCCAGCTCCTGGCTCACAATGTGTGCGCGGAGTGAGGACCCCCCGGGATTCCGGCAGCCTTGCCTTGCTGGGTAATTTCACGAAAACTCATCTCCACCTCTGGTTCCCACCTTGGGCGGGGGGGGCAGGGCATTCGCCCCCGAGCCTATTGTGTGCATCCGTCCAACCAGCATGTATCAAGCGCGAGCTATTCCCCCAGCTCCAGTAAGCACTGCACAGCATTATCTCATTTAATCTCTGCAGAAATCCCATGCTGTAGTATGACCATCGTACCCACTTTACGGATGACAAAATAAAGGCCCAGGCACTTGCCCAAGTTCACCGAGCTGGAAAGCAGCCAAGTAGTACTTACCTGCTGCTCCGTCTTGCCGTGAAGTCCACCCTCCTCGGCACGTTAATCGTGACAGGTTCCCTGCTTTGGGGCCACATTCCCTCCTCACGTGTGTAGACACAGGGGTCTGGATCTGTCGCTCAAGGAAAGTCAGAGCTGGACAGTCCCTAGAGGGATAAGAACAGATTTCATTCAGGACGATTGCGCTAGGGGGAAAGAGACCTCAGGGTAGAACCAGCTCAACTCTGAACCCAGCAGGGCCATTTATAGCCAGGGAGCAGGGCGGGAGGGTTAAGTGGACAGAAGATTACTAGGAGAAACGTCAAGGACAGGGTAGGGCTCTGGCTACCCTGCCCTAACGGGATCCCTGCCGAAGGCGGGCCAGCAGATCAGACATCGCCTGGAGGGGGTGGAGGACCAGGAATCCAATTAGGGATTGAGGGTGATCAGGTACAGAGGATGGGGATTCGGGCTAGACCAGTGAGCAGGATTCTCGCTGAAACTGGACAAGGCAGATACCCCTATGTAAAGAAGCGTTCAGAGGAGCTCGAGTTGTTTGGTTGGGGAGGGGATCTTCGTGGCTATTCATTCCCCCATCTTGTCCTTTAAAAAGGCAGCTGTCTTAAGCTGAGTGCCATCATTAAGAAACTGAGTTGTGGCGTCAGACACGTCTAGACTCAAATCCCGTCCCCACCACCCAGGGGTAGAGTGCCTCAGTCTCCTCGCCTGTGACGTGGGGATAATCATGGACCTTGATCTGGGCACTGGGTGAGGGGATCTGGGGACAGCCTGACGCACGATACAAATCCACACACAGTGACCAGAGTCTAGTTGCTGGACAGCGTCCCCCTAACCGAGGCAGCTGGTAGCCATTGGCTTGACTCTGCTGCTGACGTTCTGCATGTCTGTTGAGAGGGGGTCAAGGGATGCTGAACTGGGCTTTGCAGTTTCCAAGGGGCCAGCAGTGTTGTGGTTTGTTCATTGCACAAAATGTCTTTGCCCTCTGCTCTGTGAACGTGCCAGGCAGAGAGGGGAGGACGATACTCAGCTGCCTCCTTAGGTGGGTCTTGGACGGCAGAGGGATGGATGCTGAGCTGAGCTTGCGTGAGTGCATCTTCGTGTCTGCGCCAGTGGATCTTAAGCGGAGGCGATTTTGCCCCCTGGAGACATCAGGCAATGTCTAGAGACATGGCTGATTATCACGACAGGTGGACGGGTGCTGGTAGGAAGAAGCCAGGGATGCTTCTAAACAACCTGCAATGCACTGGACCACCCCCCTCAACAATGCACCATCTGGCACAAAACGTCAGTAGTGCCGAGGCTGATAAAGGAGTTCAGGGAAGACGTCTGTCACCTCTGCACAGAGACCCCAGGGCTCCAAAGGACCGGGAGGATCCATGGGCCTGTACCACCTTGCTTAGCCTGCCCTCTCCCATCAGTTCCTTCCTGCCAGATAATCAGGCCTCCCCAGGTTTAATAGCATACAGGCTGCTGAGGCAAATGTAAAAACAAAACCCAGTGCAAACGTGTTTTTAGGTAAACACAGCAGGGGTGGCAGCTGCCTGTGGAGCAAGTACCCTGTGGCTGGCACTTCTCAGAGCAAAAATAACCCCCTGTTCCTGCTCCTGGAACAGAGCAGGCAAGGAGGTAGGGGTCACGTGGGAACCCAGATACTCACGGGAGCCGTCCCTGCCCAGGATGAGCCGCCCCTTCCCTCCAGGTGAGCGCCCTAGGGGCCCGGGGGACCAGAAGGGAGCAGATGCTGGTTCTCCTGGAAGCATCCCCGCCTTCAGGGCTCAGCCAGCACAGTGAGAAAAAACACAGTGGATTTAAAAAACTTTTTTTTTGTTTGTTTAATGTACCTATAGTAAAATTCACCCACTGTCGTTCACAGTTCTGCTAGCCTTAACAAAAGTATTCAGCCAGGTAGCCACCACCAGGATGAAGATACTCCCTTTGTGGCGAATCACCCACCAACTCCGTCCTAGCCCCTGGCAACCACTGGTCTGTTTTCCTTTGGCTTTGTCTAGAATGCCATAAAAATGGCTTAAACAACAGAAAGTTATTGTCTCACAGTTCTGGAGGCCAGAAATCCAAAACTAAGCTGCTGGGAGGGCTGGTTGCCTCTGAGGGTTGTGAGGGAAGGATCTGTTTTGGTCTCTCTGCTTGGCTTGCCGATGGCCATCTTCTCCTTGTGTCTTCAAGTCGTCTTCCCTCTGTGCCTGTCTGCACATGAAGTTCTCTTTTCCATAAGGTCACCTGTCATTGGATGAGGGCCCGCCTTCACGACCTTGTTTTAACTGGACTGCCTCTGTAGAACATCTCCAAATAAGATCCCATTCCAAGGTCCCAGGGGTTAGGACTTCAACATATGAATCTTGGGGAAACACAATTCAATCCGCAAGGGCACACAGAAGTCCTCTCTGGGTATTACTTCCTTATGAGCATTATAAGGTATCGCTCATTACCCTATAATACTAATTACCTTACCACAACCTACGCGGGAGTTGCTGTCCACTTAACATGTGGAAACCGAGGCTCAGAAAGTCTCCTCGGTCCCCGGCCCCAGCAGCGGCAGCTCCCAAGGGAGCTGGTTAGAAATGCACACCGTCAGGCCCACCCAGACCTGCTGAATCAGGACTCTGGGGCGGGGCCCAGCCCCTTCGAGGATTCCCAAGCAGGCTGCGGTCTGAGAGTTCCTGCTGTGCACCCTCCCTCGGGTGTGGGTCGAGGGTCAAGGGTCGTAGGGAGGCGCTGAGTTGCCTGAGGGGATCCGGATCAAAAGGCCTCCTCAGATCTCCGCAGGGACCTAAAGCCTCAATCTCAAGTGGCTGATGGCCAACGGCTTTCTGTGGCCTTGCGTGTTTTCCTCTCTCTGACTTGGGAGCCTTCAGGGACCATCCTGCTGTGGGAGGAGCCCAGAAAAGGCCCCTGCCGTTTGGGGTTGGCATTTGCACTTGGGATTCCTTCAGGAACAGCGTGCTCCAGGCACTCAGACAGGACTCCGTAGAGGAGGTCCTGTCTGGAGCCGCAGAGAGCTACGGAGGTGAGGTGAAAGCTCGAAGTGGAGCGCCCGGCCCCAGGCGCAGACGTTCCCTTTGGGGAGATAAACTTCTGAACCAAGAGGGAGAGTCCTCACCAAAGAGCCCATTGGAGCCGCACAGCCCTGGGTTGAAGTCTTGACCTTGAGTGAGTCCTTGACCTACCTGAGCCTCAGCTTGTCATCTGTATAGCGCGGAAAATAGGACCCACCTTAGGAAGTTCATTGCCAACATGAGAAATGATGTATTTCTAGGTCGGGAAGCTCAACAAGTGGAACTGTCACTGTTTGTTTGCACTTGAAGCCAACACAGACCCCGAAGACTTCAAAAGTTACAAAATGAGGTTCTCATTTTCCCGAGGCCCGAGGCCACATCTCCTTCGGAGGCATAGCACAGCCCCTGGCATACAGTAGGTAGTTGGTAAATGTTTGTTGAATGAAGAGGTAAAAGCATGCTACCCCCCCACGCTGGGGCTGAGGGGAGAATACTGGGCTCCTGTGGATGGGAGCAGAGGTCTTTTGAG
This sequence comes from Mormoops blainvillei, assembly GCA_004026545.1. Taxonomy (NCBI): domain Eukaryota; kingdom Metazoa; phylum Chordata; class Mammalia; order Chiroptera; family Mormoopidae; genus Mormoops; species Mormoops blainvillei. The sequence goes on from PVJD01005367.1 coordinate 72,721, forward strand.
GTGAGGAAAGAGAAGTTCTGTCCAGAGATGGTGCATTTGTGAAATTTGTGTGGGATAAACTCTCCTCATGGGTAGGTTCCCTGGTTCAGGCTTGGCATGTGGCTGGCACTCCGTGAATGTTTGTTGAATGAATGAATGAGCGAACGAGATGTAGTCTGAAGGGGGCGGGGGCAGTTAAGTGGGAACCAGAAGACATTTTGAAGTGCTTTTGTTTTTGTGTTTTACAAAAGCGAACCCGGAATCACAGAGAGTGTAATCCACCTGCCTCAGGCCTGCAGTCAGGAAACTCACTTGAAAAGTGGGGCAGAGGAGGAAGGGAAGTGAGAGGCCGGGCTAGCGCCTCCCTAGGTCGCCCTGCAGGGTGCTGGGCCTTCCTTCCACAATCAGGAGCCCCCTTCTGCCCTCCCAGCCACCCAAGGACCCGCAACATAATTTGCAGAGCCCAGTGCAAAATGAAAATGCCCCTTGTGTAAAAATTATTAGGAGTGTCAAGAGAGGGACAGCAGAGCATTAAATCAAGTGAGGCCATGGCAAGGATCCCGCAACCACTTTATTTACAGATGAAGAAACCCCCGCTCTGGGAGGCTGCAGGTTTCACCCAGGACACCCAACCTGTCCTCAGGGGCATCCGGCTTCAAACCCATGAACCCCAGCTGCCCGTTAGTCCACCCCTCTATGATACTAGCCTGGCTGGTGAGGCTACCCCTGTCCACACGGGCGGAGCATCCAAGTGCTCTGACTCCGGGTCCTGTGCCCTAGGTCCTGTGCTGGGGTGGGCGGCGGGGTGGGGGTGTTGGCACGTCTCAGGCAGACTGAAAACAGCCTCCCTGTCCCCAGGCGCCTGGCTGCAGCAGCCTCCAGCACCAAGCCAGCTCCTGTCTCCCTCTCCCTCCCGCCCACCCGGCTGGATTTATTCCTGGGCACGTGTGGGTGGATGCGTGTTTGTGAGTGGGGGGTGTTCCTCTAAATTTAAAGCCGCCACGACAGCAGCAACCTATTAATGTTGGGGTGAGGCCTCCTTTTAGGAGAATCACAGATAAGCAGAGAGGTAAGGGGCCGCCTCCAGTTCTAAATTCTGCCGGGCCCCCACCTGCCAGCCCTCTAGCATGGGGTAATAACACTAGGGCATGCCTGTGGGTGCCAGACGCCTGGGGGACCTTGAGAAGTGGCAGCTTTGCACCCATTTCACAAGTCAGGAAAACGGAGGCCCAGGGTGGGGACGTGCCCTCCCAAGGTCTTGAGGTACAGAAGAAACGGAGCTGAACGAGGACTTGATGATGCCAACCCATTCCAGAGCCTCCGTGCCTCCGGCCAGGCCGCGGCTGCTTGAGTTGACTCAGACAGAACGATAGTAACCGCGGTGACTGTGCTGAGGCCCAGAAGTGTGCGGGCCTCAGGCTCGGCATTTGACACATTTACTCGTGCTCACCTCTCAACAGCCTGTGTGGTGGTTGCCATCATTCTCATCTCATTTTATGGGTGAGAAACCTGCAGCTTAGAGAGGGTACGCGGCTTCCTTACGTTCCCTTTTAGGAAGTGGTGAAGCCAAGGTTCCAACTCAAGTCTATGTGACGTCAAAACTCATGCTCTCGGCACCTCTCTTTAAACACAGAAACTGTGGAATAAGAAAATACAGATAAGCAAAAATGAAAAAAAAATCACTCCTAAACCTGCCCCGCCAGAGGAAATGTCTTTTGTGCCCTGGCGTGTTTCTACCCCACTGTTTTTCTCTGCTGAAGGGAGGTTCTTGCTCCTGGCCACTGACCCTTGGTGTTCTATAATTGCTGAGCAATTTAGAGATGACTTAAAATATATAATTCATGGGCGCATCTTTGATCCTGGTCTCTGGAAGGCAGCGAGGCGTGGCTGTATCCCAGGGAGAATTTCAGCCTCGACCCGGGAGGAGATGGCATTTAGGAGCTTAGAACCGAATTTCAGAATCAGGGAACTCGCCAACAGTGAAGCTGACCCTCGTGTCCCAGCACAGACTGCTAGGAGTTGGGGGACCCTGGCTAGGGACCTTACAGTAGAATCCTGTGATAGAGCACGAGGATCAAATCTAGAACTGAGCTATAGAATCAGAGACGAAAACTTTGCAAATCTGGAGTCAGATGAGTTCAGGGCAGTGTTTTGACTTTTCTGTGTATTCACAAGGGCAGCAAGGTCTAGCAGAAAGTCTAGAGATGGTTTTCATTATCGCGACTGGGAAGACGATACTGGCATCTACTGGGTAGAAGCTAGGGATGCTGCTTAAACGTCTTACAATGCACAGGATGCCACCCCCACCCCCGTCCCTCCCACTGCCGACAAAGAATTACCCAGTTCAACATGTGAGGAGTGCCAAGGTTCAGAAACTGTGGTCTGGACCATCGAAGACGCGTGCTGGTTTATTCTTTTGACAATCGCAGGCAACAAGAAACCGTGTCTGGTCCGAACGGACAGCGGCAGCTCTCATTTTACTTGCAACACCAAACGCGTGTCCCATGTCACCTTCTCAACGGTGTCCAGGTGGTGGGCCCAGGGGCAGTGTTTGCTGTCCCGGAAGGGGACCCCTCTTTCGGATGCAGGCAGAGCTCCTTGGGCCACTGAAGGAAGGATGTGGTGAAGACACTACAGGGGTCTGGAGACCCCTGTGCCTTCTAGAAGGGGTTCATTACCCTCAGCCCCAGCTGAGGGACCTCAAGAGGGGTCTCCCTGGGAGATGCTCCCTGGGCATGGAGGACCTCGAAGCACCACACTCACCCTGCAGAGGTCAGCAGGGGGCGATGTCATAGACAGGTTATGATCGAGGTTCTGGAGTCAGACAGGCCTGGGTTCGACTCCTGCTGTGCTACTCACTTCTTCCACCTTCTGGCCAGCTGACACACCTCCCCACCTTTACTGCTTCATCTGTTAAGTGAGAATAAAGCCAGTCTGCCAAGTAGAGCCACTGGGGAGAGTCACTGACATGGTATAAGCGGAAGGGCCTGGCACACAGTAGGTGTGCAATAAATAGTAGTGTATCCATTTTTCTTCGTTCCCAGGGAGGGTGCCAAGGTTTAGGGCTGGAGTCCAGGAGGCCTGGGTTGGGGCAGAATTAGTGTGGCCAAGGGGAGTCTCTCCACCTTCCCTTTGGGCCTCAGTTTCCCCATCTGTCCATGAGGAAGCTAGCCTCATGGCTAGCTTGGACAGGGGTGGCAGCCTGTCCAAGGACACTGGGTGCTCCGTGAGGGAAGAGAACTTGAACTTGTGCAGAGACCACACACACACACACACACACACACACACAATAAATAAATAAAATGAAAACGCACACTGGCATGGACAGAAAGACTGGGCTTGGATGATGTGGGAATGGGGACAGCGGCTCTTGCTGGGGAAACTCCTGGTGGAAAATTCCTCTCTGGGGAAGAGTTGCTAATGGGAGCTGTCACTGTTCCTAAATTAGAGTCTAATCTGCCACTGTGGAGCCCGCACGTGGCAGTTCAACTGCGGTTAGGCCCTGGGGCGACGGGCGCCGACAGGGAGAGGCGTGCGCCCCGGGAAGAAACCTGCAGGGCGGCAGGCCAGGTCCTGGGCTGAGCTCAGCCCTGGTCTGGCTGTGTGACCCTGGGCCGCTCGCTCAGCCTCTCTGAGCCCCAGGCTCCTCATCTGAAAAATACCAGATTTGTCCTAGCTGGTTTCTAAGGGCCATGCGAGCCCTGCCCGGAGCAGAATCCACGGGCCCCTGCAGGACGGGGACCCTGCTCCCCACCCCCCGTTCTTCCAGGCTGACCCTGCCCCTCGTTCTGGTTCCTGGGATGGGCCAGGCCCCTCCCCACCTCCCACTGTGCACTGTGCCCCCTCTGCCTAGGATATTCTTGCCCCAGATCTTCCCACGGCTGCCTCCTTCTTCTCCAGGTCTCAGCGGAAAAGCCTCCTCCGCGGGTCCTTTTACGAACCACAGCAGCTCTCCCCTGCCGTACTGGGTGTGGAGGGCCTTCTCCCTCGCCAGGGCTTTCAGATGATTTGAACGGACCTGCAGGGAGAAATGCGTTTCACGTGGTCACCCGGAACACACACACACACACACGCGCACACACACACACACACATCTAAGACAAAAGGCTCACCAAGGAATACTTCCTAACGCGCACACGGGAGTCAGCAGTAGTTCCCGCCATTCCCTTCCCCTCCCTTCCTCCCTGCTCTCTGCCCCCGCCCTGTAGGCCTGCCCCTGTAGGTAAACATTCTGCCCAGAACCAGCGGAGCCATCCATTATCTCCCCCAGACAATTAGTCACGAAGGAGGAAACTATGCAAATGCGCACTCAGTGACCCGGACCCAGCAGCAGCTCCTGGAGGAGAGGGATGACTTCAGATGGCCTGATGACAGGGATTACGGCCTTTCTTTAGAAATCCCTCTTGGGGGAAAGTGATCTGGGCTCGGGGACGGGCTGCTAGCTGCCTAACAGGGAAGGCCAGCGGACTGGCTGACCTGCACCTTGGGCCTCCTTCATCAAACGGCTGGACACACCCTGTCCCCTCCTGCAAATCAGTCCCTCCCCGGCCCCCCCCAGCCCAGCATGTGGATGGTTCATTGACGCCTACTCCAGTGGGTTCCTGCCTTTTCAAGTATACGGTTGTCCCTTTATTGTTTTAAAACAGACTTTATTTTTTAGAGCAGTTTTAGGTTCACAGAAAAATCAAGCAGAAAGCACAGAGATTCCCCACCCCCCGCCACACACAGCCTCCCCCGTTATCAACGTCCCCCACCAGAGCCGTCCATTGGTTACAGCTGATGAGCCTGCACTGACACATGGTTACCAGCTCAAGTCTGTAGTCGACATTAGGGTTCACCCTTGGTGGGGTGCATTCAGTGGGCTTGGACAAGTGAATAATGGCATGCGTCCACCACCCTACTTTAACACAGACTAGTTTCACTGCCCTAAATTCCTCTGTGCTCTCCTATTTATCTCCGCCCCCACCCCTGGCAACCACTTATCTTTTTGCTGTCTCCATAGTTTTGCCTTTTCTCGAAATGTCATTTAGTTGGAATCATACAGAACTTAAGCCTTTTCAGATAGGCTTCCTTCACTTAATAATATGCATTTAAGTTCCCTCCATGTCTTTTCATGGCTTGATGGCTCATTTCTTTTGAATAATGAATAATATTTCATTGTCTGGCTGTCCCACAGTGTATTGGTCCATTCACGTACTGAAGGGCATCTTAGTTGCTCCCAAGTTTTGGCAGGAAAAGTACCCATGATTTCTCATTCAGCCCTCCTGTCACCCTGGAAGGCTGGTCCTTGGCTCTCCCTGAGTCAGGAACCCAAGCTTTCCTCTGAGTCTCTGTCTTAGTCACTTTTCTGCTCATTTGCTTTCTTTTTCTTCTCTTTGCAGACTCACTTTGGTCTTTCTTTGGGCTTGTGAGGACAGCTCCTAAGGTTACAGATCCCTAGTGCAAATGACCGGGAGAGATCAGGATGTCTCAAACCTCAATTCCATATTCCGGAAGGCAAGAATTGGTTGACTAGTTTTATATCTGAGTTCACTTACGGTCATCCAGCAATGCCAGCGGGCAGGGTTATGTGGTACAAAAAATGGCCCCTGGGACCTGCCCCTATGCAGAGCGGGTGGGGGTCACTCACTACACAGACCTCCCCGAAATGCATCTTCCACCTGTACCTTGGGTGGTATGTAATCATCACAACTTACCAAATCTCCGTCTTTTATTGAGATGAAGTCTGGGCACGTGGTATTGTCATGAGAAGGAAGGAGATGGTTTGTTGGCCAAAGTTGGGGCAGGGGACGACCATCAGTTGAGAAACTGTTATGTCAGGCTTAGCAGAGTGAAGGCTCTGGGGCCAGACCACCTGGGCTCAAACTCTGCTCTATCATTCTGAGCTATATGACCTTGCACAAGTGGCTTAACCTCTCTGAACCTCAGTTTTCTTATCTGTCAAATGGGGCTAACAAATGAGACAGTTCATATAGGATTGTTGTAAAGATTAAATAAGTTAACGTCTAGCACAGTGCCTGACCCACAGTAGTTGGTGCTCAGTAAACACGAGCACATATAGTCTTATAATGTTATGTACTTTAAACACATTAGCTCATTTAACTTGCATACCTTCCTAATGAGGCAGGGTGGGTTGTCCTATTGTTTAGGTGAGGAAACTGAATCTCCCAGAGGCCACCTGCGGACGATCACACAGCCACCATGTGGCTGAGGCAGGCTCACACCAGGAATGTCTAACACGGGATTGGGCCACTTTGCATGTTTCCTCCTGGTGGCCATTTCCACTCGCTGTGGCCCAGCCGGCTTCTCTGCAATAAGTGACAATGGCCATAAAGTTTGAGCAAGAGGCACTGGAGTCATTACCCAGGGAAACAAAATTTTAATATTTATTTATAATGGGCACCATATGCTCCCTCTGATTTTTTTATTTAATTACATCATGGCAGATGGCTGGGTGTTAACGGCCATTTAGCTAATGGCCCTTTGCCTTACCATTTATTTCCCCGAGTTTTAGATGGATGGATGAATGAAAATGGGTATGGATGGCGAGCTGTGAGTGCTGGGTGGTGGCGGGTAAGTCGCGGACCTAGGAACCGTGCAAAGGAAGCGTGGAGGTCCTGGGGACTCTCCCTAGGCGGTGCGTGAGGGTGCGTGAGCATGCACACCCTGCATCTAGGAGCCTGGCACAAGGTTTCCCCTGTGTGCACACGCAAACATGCAGAATCTGGGACACAGTAATCCTGCCTTTTTACCCAGGAGGTGAGTCTGCAGGTACAGGGGCACCCATGGCAGCTTCAGAAAGACTGGCCACAAACGGAGAAAACAACACAACAGGGGCCCGCACACCACGCAGAGGTGCAAAACTCTTCCCCAGGGTTAGCTGGGTTCATAAAATTCGGGATTCCTAAAGACCGTGGGGTGAAAGCCACCAGATGGCTATTGATCACAGCACTTCTCAGCCGATTTTATCACTTCTTTCACTTGCCAAGTGGCTGGTCCAGGAGCAAGAAGGATGAGAAGGGATTTTGATTAAAGGAGTTTGTTGGGGGGTGGGGGGGTGGCATCCATCTACCTGGAGAAGTGTCTGAGGGATGGCGCTCCATGTCTACAAGCTTAAGAAGGACCCTTGCATTGAAGCTGGGATTTAACTGAGATGTCGTGGGTAAGACAGGGCGCTAGGCGTCCTGGCAGTCCACTCGGCGTATGCTGCTGCCTCGTGACATTGAGGCTGACACAGTTCTGCACCCGAATCCACCCTCCCCTTCTTGCTAGCTGAGTGCTTGAGCAAGTTACATACTCTCTATGAGCCTTAGATTCCTCATCTCTAAAATGGGTACAAAGGTGCCTGCACCTTGTCGGTGCTGAGAGGGCCTGTATTGCCTCTCGGGAATCAGGAGGAAGAGCTACATACGCGGTCTTGTTCGTCAGGGAGGAAGACCGGAAATACTTCACACGTCTAATGATACGAAAAAGGTGAACAAATCCTGGTGTATTCCAAGTAATCACTATCATTGATAAGTCATTTATTTAGGAGGTGAAGAGCACACTGGCCTGTTTCCTCCCCTGAGTCAGGAAGGAAGACAAGGGAGGAGGGAACCAATATGGCTTCATGTCAGCTCCCACAGAGAGCGACTGAGGCTGAGTCCCTCTGGGGAAACACAGGGAGGCCCAGGATAAACGCGGCCTCCGGGTTAGTACGTGGGACGCGAGGGAGGGCTGGGTGACGCATCCGCCAGCTTCCATCAGCCCCTGACTGAGGCTGCCTTTCTCTGGCCCGTGGGAGTTAACTCTGTGGGTGGGGCATACACAGCATTCGCTACAGATCCGCCAGACTGGCAAAAATGCAAAGGCCTGTCAACATTAAGTGTTGACGCGGATTTGGAGCCACAGGACTGCTCACAGGCTGCCGAGGGCGGTCGTCGCCGCAGCCGCTCCGAAAAACAAGTCCGCATTTGTGAGGATAACTGTAAGATGCTCGCACCGTAGGACCCAACAATTTCACTCCCGGGCATATACACGCCCTACATTAATTCTCATACAGGTGTATGGAGACAGGTTTGCAGCGACCAGGGAGCGATTCCATTCTGCCCAAGAAGGAAAATGGGGTCCGTGCACCAGAATAAAGGGGCGCTGGGCAGGCAAAACCACACATATTCTCCACAAATTACAATAAAAGCTAACACCGAGGTGACACTTGGATATATTAACTCATTTAGTCCTCACGCCAACCCTGTGAGATAAGTACTATTACTTCCCCATTCTGTGGGTGGGGACACTGAAGCACGGAGATTACTAGCTAATCTCAAAGGGTTCCAGTGAGCATTAAATGACTCAACGGAGGTAAGATGCTCAACACAGGTCCTGGCACATAGTGAATGCCCAACAAATACTGGGGATTTCTGATGTTTTTATCATTAGCCCAAGACTAAAATTCCACCTCTGGCTGGGGCTTCCGTTGTCTGGGAGTTCCCCAGCTAGCTCTCCCAGCTAGAAGTGTAAAGAAATCAAACCTTCACAAACCTGCTTTCTCCCTAGCTATTTCTTGGCCCAGCTTGGATGGTCAGGAGGTCAGCTGGTCCCAGAGCCTGCGCTCTCAAGTAAAATTCAGGGGGCTGTGGAGGAAGGGCTGGACTCCTGCCCAGCCTTGTGGGCTTCCAGCCAGACCTGCCTGCCCCAGAAACTGGAGGCAGAAGCACTGTGGCCCCTTTTGGGGGAGGGGGGAGGGGGGCACGCTGCACCTTCTGTTTTCCCTTCCCGCAGGGCAGCTCTGCCCGCCACTCATTTTCTTGGCAGCGCAACACCAGAGGTTCACTGCGGTGCTAAAAATAGGCTGTGTTTAGACACTCTGAGGCTCTGCCTGGAAACACGGGTTGCAGCGACCAAATGCCACCACTCCCGAGGGCCCCTGGGCCTCATCCCTGTAGAAACTCCCACTAGCCCTGGGACGGAAGTGGGGTGGGCGTCGTCTGCCACATTCACCAGATGGGGAAACTGAGGCTCAGAGGGGCCTCATATAAAAGGAAGAGGGATGAAGCGAAGACAGCCAGCTCTTGGCAAGTACCAACTCCATCCAGCCTATGGACCCTCGCACTGAATCCTCCCCAAAACCCCAGGAGGCAGATTCTGTGGTCAACCCCTACTTTATGGAGAGAAAACCACAGCTCGGAGCGGTGGTGGCACCTGCCAGGGCCTCGTCGCTGCAAGTGACAGGAGAGGATGCAGGTGCGGTCATGGTTTCCCGCATGTAATGAACGAATGGAGACTGAGGGGCTTGCGGAAGGCCCCCCCAAGCCCCCAACCCGAGGTTGTACATATGTGGTCTGTGGATTGGGGGGAAGCTTCACACTTGCCTCCCAGGTTGCCAGGAGGCAGGCGTCTATAGGAATGTGTTTGTAAAACCCTTCAACAGTGTCGGGCGTATAGGAGGTGTTCAACAAGTGGCAGTTAGCTTTATTGTCCTCTTCTCTTTGGGGAAGGATTTCTGTCTGGAGAGAGAAAGAGAGAGACACTTGTGTGGGAGAGAATGATGGACGGACAGGAGAGGCAGGGAAGACTTTGGGGTTCTCTTGGGGAGGTGAGACTGCAGCTTAGCAGGGGCCCCAAGCCCCTGTCCCACCCAGATCTGAGGCATGCAAGATGGGCTCTCCACAGAATCCTGAACGGATAACTCTCCGAGGCTGCCCCCCAAGTCTCCCAGCACATGGCATGGAGCCGTGGTCGTAGGGTCAAGCCTTGGTGGGCAGACCAGTCCCCTGATTCTTTGCACTCTTCTCCTCCACCAGTGTTTGCTGGGGACCCGCGACACACCACAGGCTGGGACTAACACAACGAGAGAGCAGACACGGCCCCTCCCCCATGGGGCTCAGATTCCAGGGTGCTCTCCCTCCAGATGCACCCCTCCCACCTCCCAGCCCTGGAAGGATGGCGTAGGAGGCTCAACCAGCAGCCCCTTCCCTGGAGGAGCCCCTCTCCTCACAGTCCCTTCCTGGGAAGGCCCCCTTCACTCCCCACCCCACCGAAGCCTCAGTCTCTTTCTGTTCCCTGCCAGCTCCTAATGAGCTCATTATCCTCTTAAAACCCATTTGGCACCCACTCAGAGAAAAGATGTGTTGAAATAGAAAAGAATGAGAGGGGAACAACAAAAAAGAACTAGACCCAGAAATATCCTCAGAGAGACAGTAAGCCACGGAGACTACAGCAGCCGAGATCACTGCCGCCTCCACGGCAGCGACGCGCTTTACAGGCTGCTCACCTGCGCTCGCGAGAGGGCTGGGGGCGAGGCCCTTTCTTAAGCACCTACTACGTGCCAGACACTGCCTGCCATTTTAAAAAAATTTTGAGTCTATTTTTTTTCTTTTTTCTTTTCCCGCCACTACTTTCTCCAGCCCAACCCATCCCGCCTCCCACCCTCAATCCTTCCCCCACTGGGCTTTGTCGATGGGTCCTTTATGCATGTTCCTTGATGACCCTTCCCCTCCCTTTTCCCTGTCATCCCCTTCCTTCCTCTCCTCTGGTTACTGTCAGTTTGTTTTTTATTTCAACGTTGCTGGTTATATTTTGCTTGCTTGTTTATTTTGTCAATTAGGTTCCACTTATAGGTGAGATCATCTGGTATCTGTCTTTTACCACCTGGCTTATTTCACTTAGCGTAATGCTCTCCAGTTCCATCCATGCTGTTGCGAAGGGTCGTAGCTCCTTCTTCCTTTCTGCTGCGTAGTATTCCATTGTGCAAATGTACCATAGTTTTTTGATCCATTCATTTACTGTTGGGCACTTAGGCTGCTTCCAATTCTTGGCTATTGTAAATTGTGCTGCTATAAATATTGGGGTGTATAGGTTCTTTTGAATACATGTTTCAGGATTCTTAGGGTATAATCCCAGCAGTGGCAGATCCACTTTTGGTTTTTTGAGGAAATTCCAAACTGTTTTCCACAGTGGCTGCACCAGTCTGCATTCCCACCTACAGTGCACTAGGGTTCCCTTTTCTCCACATCCTCACCAGCACTCAGCAAAGTGGGAATAAAGTGGGCATACCTCAACATAATAAAAGCTATATATGAGAAACCTACATCCAACATTATACTGAACGGGTAAAAACTAAAAACTTTCCCACTAAGATCAGGAACAAAGACAAGGGTATCTGCTTTCACCACTTCTATTCAACATAGTATGAGAAGTCCTAGCCACAGCCATGAGGCAAGAAAAAGAAATAAAAGTCATCCAAATTGGAAAGGAGGAAGTAAAACTGTCATTGTTTGCAGATGACATGATAGTGTACATAGAAAGCCCGATAGACTCCACCAAAATACTACTGGACCTAATAAGTGAATTTGGCAAAACAGCAGGATACAAAGTTAATATTCAGAGATCGAAGGCATTTTTGTACACCAACAATGAAATACCAGAATCAGAAATCAGGGGAAAATCACATTTACTATAGCAACAAGAAAAATAAAGTACCTAGGAATAAACTTAACTAAGGAGGCAAAAGACCTATACTCAGAAAATTACACAACCCTGAAGAAAGAAATTAAGGAAGACACAAATAAATGGAAGCATATTCCATGTTCATGGATTTGAACAATTAACATCATCAAAACGTCCATACTACCCAAAGCAATTTATAGATTCAGCGCAATCCCTATTAAATTACCAACAACATATTTCACAGATATAGAACAAATATTTCAAAAATTTATTTGGAACCATAAATGGCCCCGAATAGCTGCAGCAATTTTGATAAAGAAGAACAAAGCAGGAGGGATCACAATGCCTGACATCAAACTATATTATAAGGCCACTGTAATCAAAACAGTCTGGTACTGGCATAAGAACAGACATATAGCTCAATGGAACAGAACAGAGAGCCCAGAAATAAACTCAGGTCTCTATGGTCAATTAATATTCAACAAAGGGAACAGAAGCATAAAATTGAGTAAAAATAGCCTCTTCAACAAATGGTGTTGAGAGATCTGGACAACTACAGGCAAAAAAATTAAATTCAACCACCAACTTCTACCACACACAAAAATCAACTCAAGATGGATAAAAGACTTAAATACAAGTCGTGACACCATAAAAGTCCTAGAGGAGAACATAGGCAGGAAAATCTCAGATATTCCCATTTTTTTATCCTCACCTGAGGACATGCTTGCTTTTTTTTTTTTAAGACAGAGAGAGAGAGGAAGGGAGGGTGAGAGAGGGAGAGAAACATCGATGTGCGAAATATCAATTGGTTGCCTCTTGTATGCACCCTGACCCAACCAGAGGCCAAACCCATGACCTTTCCATTTACAGGATGACACTCCAACCGAGCCACACCAGCCAGGCCTCTTTCTACAATTTTTAATTCAGTCTTCCCAGCAATATATTTTTGGAGTATCAAGACTCTTATGTTTACTTTATAGATGAGGCACCTCGGTTGGTGCAAACAGGTGTCTTGGTCTAGTAACACAGCTGGTGGGTGGGAGAGGCAGGACTTGAACCCAGGTCGGCCTGCCTCCAGAGTCCATTCTCATGCCTGAATGCCACTGGAGGGCTGGTGACCCCCTGTCCATCCCCATGAGGGCTGCTGGCCTTTTCTCATCCAGAGAAAGTTGGCACATTTTTGCACATGGAATGCTATGGGACCACCCATTGCTGGAGGCTTTCAAGCTAATTAGACGGGTCTTTCTAAAGGGACAGTGTGACCAGGGAACTTCTGTGGATCACCACACATGCTGTTAAGAGCACAAATCAGACTCCAGGGCTTGGCCTCCAAGGCTCCCCGCGGTCCTGGCCCGGCCTACTGCTTAAGCTCCTTTGTCCCTTCCACCGCAGTGACCTGCCTTTCATGTGTGCTCATCCTCCTCCCTGCGGCGACCTTCTGCTGTTCCTTCACCCAAAAACTCACTCCTCTTGAGAGACCTGCCAGCTCAGAGGCCCTCACTTTTCAGACCCCTACCTTTCGGGGCTCCCACATTCTGGGACTTCTCACCCTGGGGTCCACAAACCCCCTGACGTTATAATCCCAAATCTGGGAGCTTACGTACTAGGCCTCCTTTCTGTGTGTATGACTTTAACTTTCATCAGATTCTCAAAGGGATACAAGACCAGACTAGATGCAAGGTTAGGAATACAGTCTGTGAAGTCAATGACCCTAGGTTCAAACCCCAGCTGCCGCTTACCAGCTGTGTGACCCTGGACAAGTTATTTAACCTCTCCTCTCTGAAACTGATACGGATCTCCCTCAGAGAATTGTTATGAGGATTAAGTCAGGGTACTATGTGCTTAGAGCAATGTCTAGCACATCATAAGTGCACAACAAACATGAGTTGTTTATATTAATTGCTGGTCTATATTTTATACATACATCTACTACAGGATTTATCACAATCTAATCTAACGATTTAGTATAGTGATTATTTAAATTGCTATCCCCCAGAGTACACTCCGAATTCCCTGAAAGCTGGGACCCTGAATTATTTATTTCTGAATCCCAAGCAAACACACAGTAGGTAAGAAACACATGTTTTTCAATGAGTGGAAGGATGGGTAGATGAATGGATATGTGGACAGTTAGATGGATGAGTGGGTTTTTATAGTTCAGGTGGATGGATGGATGGGTGGATGGATGGGTTGATTAATGGTGGATGGATGGAGAGTTAGGTAGATTGATGGATGGGTGGACAGATTGTGACTTAATGGATGGATGGGTAGGTGGACTGATGGATGGATTAAAGAATGATGCATAGGTGGATGGATCAATGGATGAACAGAAAGTTTGACCCCATAGGAACACAGATTTTGGGCTGTTAGTTCACTGATCTGTCCCAGTGCCCAGAACAATAACTGGTGCATGGTAGGTGCTCAGTACTTAGTTCCTGAATGAATGGGATGGCATATGGAGGACTGGTCAACTCTACCTTGAACCATAGTTAGACTCCCATGCTACTGTCTGCATTAGGAGGGGCTGTTAACCATTCCAATAACCCATTGGCTGACAGTTGAATCCCTATATTGACCCAGGTTGCCATGAGGCCCCCTGCTGGTGGTAATGTGAAACAACATCAGCCAAAGGGAGTTCCCTATGTTCTAGTTTACCTTCTGTTTTTCTCCCAGTGATGATCCTGAATGTTTCCTCTTAAAGCAGTGGTTCTCAAACTTTTGTGCTCACTACCATTACCCGGGGGCACCCGGTTACACCTGTAGGTCTCCCCTCAACCAGAGACTGTGGATGGAGAAGTCAGGGATCTTTAACCAGGTGACTCTGAATCCAGTGCTTCTCAGACCACACTCTGAGGGACCCTGTCAAAGGGTAAGCTACTGCTGGTCATTGGGAGGCAGCGGAGGTGGGCTACCGCTGCAGGGGCCATCTCTGAATTCTGGAGTGAAGTCTAGACTATGTGGGGAAAGGACAGACTCAAAAGAGCAGTGATGGAGAGTGATGGGCTTGCATTTGGACCATCCTGGATTCAAATCCCAGAGCCACCACTCACCAGCTGTGTGGCCTCTGTCTTTTCATAGGTAAAATGGGGGAGTAGTTGCCTCCCATAGGAACCTGGGGAAGAATACATGAAATAATACAAGCAGAGGGCTTGTCACAATGCAAGGCATGCCGTAGTGCATGAATACGATGCTAAGTGATCCTGGTTTCCTTTTCTTCCTTGGATAAAGGAGCAGGACTATGGGTTTGATCTCCCCCTAGTATGTGATCCCTGTGAGGGGAGGGACTTTGTCTCTCTCCTTCCCAGCTTTCTCTCCAGCCCGTAGGACAGCGCCTGGTACATACAGTAGCTGCTCACTAAAGTTTTGTTAGGAAAAAAAAAAGAATGCATTTGATCTGGTTCCATATCAGTTAGGTCCAGCAGACAGTTCAGTGAGGACCTAGACAATACTTTTGGATGTCAGGTAACCCACAAATTAGTGTGTGTTTGACAAATATGTAGGAAGTACGGGGCAAAGGAACCTGTGGTTGTCCAAGATAAAGTTTATCCCCAGACCAGCACCCAGTGAGATTCAAGCCCCCAAACTCCCCGTGTGGTTTCAAGCAAAAGGCGGGTCTTCTGGAAGACTCAGGACTGGGCTTCTGTCCAGCACTGCTGGGTACTTCAAGCCATTGGTTTACTCCCTCCTCTGCACTCTGCATCTCCCCTTGAAAATGTTCCCCAACATTCGAGCCCTGGCCTCTGTGAGGAAGCTCCTCACGCCTGTGTCTGTGCTGTTCTGCAGGTGGCAGCCCCGAGCCCTAATGCAGACCACATGGAAGCCCAGCAACTTCTGTTTCCACACGGTGAACACACGGAGCTGGGGCCCCGCTGGGAGCGAAGCCAGAACCGGCCTCAGTGAAGTGATCCAGCCCTGACAAGACCAAGCGGCCGAGACACGGCCAGGAGGGCCCTACAGCTGCTGCGCCCTGCAGCGCGCTCCTCCAGTTTACCTTTCCAAAGTTCTTTGGGAACTGTCTGAGGCGAAGAACAAGATGTAGGAAAATGGGACCTACCCCCGGGTGTCCCGAGCCTCAAAACTCCTTTTATGGCCCGAGGAAGCTCATCCTGACCTCGGGACAGCTGGTGAACTCTGCCCTGGGCTCTCTCGGCCTCCGCCAAGTGCTAGACTTGCCCTCCAGCTCTGACAATCACCTTCGCAGAGAAAATAAGCCTGCAGACCCCCAGAGGTTTCGTCCCTAAAGGGAGCTTGGGAAAAGGAGGCCCCTTCTGTCCCGTCCCTGTGTGTCCCCTCCAGCCAAGCCCCAGCAAGCCAGTCCGGAATGATCCGGCTATGGCCAAGCTCTGGTTCAAGTTCCAGCGGTACTTCCGCCGGAAACCTGTGCGTTTCTTTACCTTTCTGGTGCTCTACCTAACTGCCGGGAGCCTCGTCTTCCTTCACTCTGGCTTCGTGGGCCAGCCCGCCGTGTCCCAGAACCAGGCCAACCCGGCCGCTGCGGCCCCGGCTGAGGGCGCTGAGCTGCCCTTCCTGGGCGACTTGCATCTGGGCAGAGGCTTCCGGGACACGGGCGAAGCCTCGAGCATCGCCCGCAGGTACGGACCCTGGTTCAAGGGCAAAGATGGGAATGAGAGAGCCAAGCTGGGCGACTACGGAGGAGGAGCGTGGAGCCGAGCCCTCAAGGGGCGGGTTGTCCGAGAGAAGGAGGAGGAGCGAGGTAAGAGGCGTGGCTGCGGAGAAGGGAGGGGCCACGATATTAATATAATCACAGCCATTGGGTTTTCAGTGCTTAATAGGAACCAGCCAGCAAATAGTGACAGCTGTTAAACACACAGTAGGTTTCATTATCACCTCCATTTCCGAGGAGAAAACTGACACTCAAGAGATTTAAGTCGCTTGCCCAAGGTCACACAGCTTGCAAACAGGCCAGCATGGATTTGAACCTCACATCTGTCAGAGTGCAAAGTCTGACCCTCCCCTGCAGTCTCTTCCAGCCCTTGTTAAATACACATGAAAATAAAAACAGCTAGCATCTATTCAGCTCTTACTACGTGCCAGGTACCGTTCTAAGCACTTTCTTCTATGTATTGAGTTATTGCCACCACTCTCTGTGGAAGGTGCTATTATTGTAAAGATGAGGAAACGGAGGCTTCAGGAACCCAAGGTTCTGTCACTAGAGCTTGGCAGAACTTCTGCTTCACCCCACTGCCTCTGAATCCACCCTACTGGCTCCCTCGGGGATGGCACTTGGGGGACAGCATTGTCGTGAGCACATTGCCTTGCAATATCTTAGCCTTTCACAGTTGAAAAGGGCTTTTCTTTGTGTTACCTTATTTGATTTTCACTACACCTCATGGACTGGAGCAACGAATGTGACCCTAGGCCCAGTTAACAGATGTGGAAACTGAGGCCTGAAAAAGTGAAGACAGTTGCTCAAGGCCACATGGCTGGTAAGTGGCAGCACTGAAGTTCAGATCAGGTCCGTCTGGCCTGAAGGCTGTCTCCCCGAGTCTGTTAACATCCGCCGGTGTAACCAGCACGTGGGCGAGGACCCCAGCCCGACGCCTGCAGTTCATGAGATTAACATGGTCATTTCCATGAGTCTGGGCCAGATGGCTTGGGAGGACCCACCGCCAATCAGGACAGAAGGAAAACCTCTAGAGCCTCGGGGTTTCCTGCCACATGTTACACGTCTGCTGTGGTTCAGCTCATGGCAAACCCCTTCTCCCTCGGTGGAGGGAAGCAGGGCTGACAGAGGGGACTCGTCCTGGGGAGCGCGTTCACCTGCATCAGCCCCACCTTGCACCTGGCTCAGCACTCTTGCCATCCACAGGCTCTTGCTTGCACCCACGGGAATCGCCTAGAATTCGGCCCCTTCAAGAACCCGGTGTTCGTAGGGAGGTGACAGCGAGGTGGGAAGTGGCAGAGCATGTTAGGGGACTTTGATTCATACTCCAGCTCCACTGCAACCAGCTGTGGGGCCCAGGCAAGTGGCTTCAGCTCTTCGGGCCTCAGTTTTGTCATCTGTGAAATGGGAATAAGGGCTCCTCCCTTCCAGGGGCCTGAAAGTTCAACAAGATGGTGGCTATGCAAACGCCTAGTGTGGGTACCTGGCATATAGTAGGTTCTTAGAGGCGATTGAGAAATTCTCATGGGTCTGCCCTGGGAAGGAACCCCATCTTGTAGACCCAAGGGAGGTGTGAGGAGCTACGTGGATGGCAAACATGTGATGTGGCTTCTCTCTCTCCACCATCTCCTCTTACCGAGCTCCGTCTCACTCTGGCCTCTCCAACCTCATCTGATAACTTTGCAAGCCCCAGAGATTGTCACAAGCCTGTGCCTTAGGATATGCTCCCAACGTGCTTAGGATAAACCCCAGCGTCCCTCTCATGGCCCATCTCTCTAATTTCACCTTGTAACACTCCCCATCCCCCTCACCGCTCCCTACCTCGCTGTTCTTCTTGCTGATCATTGAACACGCCAGGCCCATTTCTTTAGAAAAGACCTCCGCGTCTTTATACAGGCAGGTCCTTTCACCTGGGATGCTCTCCCCCTAGATCTTTGCATGGCTCCCTCGCTCCCTCCCTTCAGGTCCCCAGCCGAACCTTGCCTCCCCACAAGGCCTTCCCGGGCTGTCCTAACTAAAGTAGCCCCACCTCGAACCTTGTCACAACCACATCCCCCGGTGTTATGTTTGCCCCGGCAGTTATGATTATCTGCACGCACCCTGTTAACGCGCTTGTTTCCCTGTTTATAATCTGCCTCCCGCCCTGGACTGTCAGCTCCGCGAAGATGCGGATGCTGCCCGTCCCAGTTACCCCTGTTCAGTCGGCCCTGGGCACAGCACCTGCCACGAAGATGGGGCTCGGTACCTAAGTGTGAATGAATAAATGAGTGGACAAATGAATGAAGGAATGACCACCCCTCTGCCCAGAGCACCTCCAGGGGTTAGCGCTGCCCTTCCCCCAGGTCTCACTTAGCTCACCTGTGGGAGATTGCCCTCGACCCCCTCCCCGACTCTGAGACTTGATCAAATGCTCCTCTTCTGCGCCCCCTGTCAGGACCTTTATACGAACGGTAATCGCCTGTGGTTTGTCAAGGTCCCCTGACAGAATACGAATTCCTCCTGGCGCATGTAACAACATATAACACTCATAACAACCCCCCTCATTTGTTATGGGAATGAAATGCCACTGCCACCGCCAGTAGTAATGACTACCATTTCTTGAGCACTTACTTTGCCAGCCACTGTCCTGTTTCCTTTTTATGTGTTCTTTCAATGTGATGATATGTGTCAAATGCTTATCACATCTCCTGGCTCATAATAATAGGCCATTTAATAGTTGCTGTTATTGGTTGTAGTAATAATAGCTAATATCTATGGAATGACCGTAAGTGTTTCATTGTCTTATTTACTGATCACAGCAACTCAAAAAGCTAGACTTATTATTATCCTATTTCACAGATAGGAAAAATGAAATCTCAGAGAGAAGTCACTTACCCCAGGTTACACAGGTAGAAAGTGGAGAAACTGAGGTTTGAAACAAGGTTCGTTTAACTCCAAAGCTTGTGAGCCTCCTTCTTCACCAAGCTAACCCCCCGCCCCTGGAAATCTTACATATTTTACAAAATGTAAAGAGAGAGAGAAGGAAGAGAAAACAAGAAAGGAGCCCACAGCCCAGCGCTCTCAGCAGGCAGTCTTTGGAATCAGGTGGCATTATTAAGAAAACACAAATCCCGCCTGTCCAGGATGAACTTATTCAGGGTTCAGCGAGCAAAGGCAACACATTAGATTAACGCTAATAGAAACAAGATGCTTCTCCAACCTGCCGCCAAACACGTTTGGTTTTCCTCTGAAGCTGGCCTGGGCTCTGCTTGATGCAGTGACGCTAATGCAGGACTTAAGCTGTAAGGGGTTCAGAGCCCATCATGGGGCAGGGGAGGGAAGGTAGAGCTGCTCCCAGCTGGGCTGGGGCTGGGCGGGAAGTGTAACTTGGTGGGCGGAGCTGGCATCTACCATGTGTCGGTCACTTTGCCCGGTCCTTTACCTCCCCCGGCCTTGAAAGAGACCTGTGCTCTGCACAATCAGATCAGGGTTCAACTCCCAGTTCTGCAGATTGCTGACTGTGCGACCTTGGGCAGGTCACTTGACCTCTCTGAGCCTCAGTTTCCTCTTGAGGAAAAAGAAGTACTTAACATTAGACGGCCATCATGATGATTGTGTAGGGTAAATCGGTTGCATGCTCTCTGAGTGTCAGGCGCTGTTTTAAGCACTGTGCATTTTCTGCATCGCGTGACTTTCGGGGCAACCCAATGAGGGAGACACTGTTACTGACTCCATCTTACAGGGAGGAAATGTAGGCACAAGAGAAGGCAGGTGACCTGCCCAAGGTTATCCAGCTGGAGGAGCAGGGGGAACAAGTATTTGAACTTAGATCACCTCACTTCTTAGTGCACAGAGACTGCTCAGCACAGAGTCTGGAAAGAAGTAAGAACCTCATATGTGCTGGCTATTATTATTAATTTTGTAATTCTGCAGGAGAACACACAGGGGCACAGGGGTCATGTGACTTGCCTAAAGCGACACTGCACCGGAGTGGACATTTTAAAGGACCACCTTCCAGATGGCTGAGAATCCCCAGCAGGAAAATAACTATTTCTTGAGTGATTCTCCTCTCTGCCAAGCCAGGTGCTAGGCTCAGTGCATCCCTTATTCTCACACAGAGCCAGTCTTAGCAATGCCCCTTGTGTGAGTGTCCTGGGGCTGCCCTAACAAAGTACCACGCGCTAGGTGGCTTCGAACAACAGAAATTTCTTATCTCACAGTTTTGGGGACCAGAAGTCCAAAATCAAGGTGTTGGCAGGGGCGCTATTAAAGGCTCTGGTCCACACCTTTGCCCCCAGCTTCTGGTGTCACCAGCAACTCTTGACATTCCTTGGCTTGCAGCGTGTAACTTCTTCAGGGTCTGCCTCTCTTTTCATGTGGCGTTCTCCTTGTGTCTTCGGAGAGTCATCTTCTTACAGGTAGGACACCAGTCCTATTGGACTGGGGCCCACCGGACTCTAGCATGACCTCATAACTTAACGAACTACATCTGCAATGACCTTTTTTCCAATGAGGTCACATTCTGAGATACCGGACTTAGGACTTCAAAGTACCTTTTTTGGGGGGAGGGGACACAGTTCAACCCATAGTACCTCTATTTTTGTTCCCACTTTTAGTATCTCCAGGAGCTTGAGTGACAGTGCAAGGCTGCTGCAGTGCCAGGATTCGAACCCAGATCCGGCTGATTCCCAAACTTTTCTTCTGGTAGGCTCGACTGCCTCCTGTTTGTGAATCTACTCCCAAACAGGAGATAAAAGGAATACAAATTAGTGATGTTTAGCTCCCCCTTTAACAAATGACCTTTATTGAAGAGAGCAAAATTTCTTGGAAAGGAAGATTAATTGAAGCAAAAGAAAAAAGGAAAGGAAAGAAAACAGCCGTCGCGGGGCGGGAAGGTGTTTTCCCGGATGCCCGCACTCTCCCGAGCTCACCCCTCGCTGGTTCCTGTGCTCGAGATAAATAGTCCGGCTGGGGCGACTTTACCATCTCAGCAATAGTTGGGTAGCTGCGGAGATGAGCTGATAGATCGTGTGGACTCAGCCATTAATCCACCCTCACGTGGCCTGTGATTTCGTCTGGCTTACCAACCTGGCCTTCCCTTCTTGTCTGAGGGACGTTGTCACCAGGGTAGGACCTGAAGGCAGGGCTCTGGGAAAGTGGCTGAAGTGGGTTGTCGGTCACCACACTGGTGAGCTCAGCGGGAGGTAGAACTCCAGGGACAGGGGCAATGGTTGTATTGGTCACAGCCGGGACTGAAGGGTCAGTAGGGAGTCACCAGGCCTTGCCCGGGACAGGGAGGAAGCCGCCTCAGTACCCATCTCCCGACCAGGAGAGCTCAGTGCATGCATCAGGTCCCAGTATGTAATGTGCTTTGTGTCTCCAGAGTGCTGATGAAGGAGCTCGTATCTTTTTATCCCTCCTATTCACGGATTAAGAAACAGAGGGTCATCTGTCCATGCAACACAACTCTGAGCACCTGTTACATGGAACATCTCATCCTGATGCCTGGCCCGGTGGGAGGGAGCGGGAGTGGGTGGGCCAGTATTGAAAAGCCCCGGTTTTGGGGGCACATGGATCTACCGTTGAATCCCAGCTCTTGTCCCCAGGGACCACCCTTCCCCGATTCTCCCTCCAGAAAGGTCTCTGGTGAGGACGGAGATGCCCGCCTACTAAGCTGGGACCCGGTGCGGTGTGTGAAACAGAGGGATAGACAGACCTGGGCATGGAGTTGGTCTAGACCCTCATAGCTGGATAGACCCAAGCAACTTAGCACATCAATCAAGGGACAGAAACCCATCTTGAACCAGCTTAAGCTAAAGGAGAAAATGTATTGGGACTTGTCACCAAACTATGGAAGGGACTGGATTTTTGAATGAATAACTTCTAGCTCTCTTCTCTGCTTATGGCTGCCTTAGCTTGCTACTTCCTCTATACAGAGTGACTTTGGAGCCAAGGACTGTGCTGTTTGTAGCCCTGGGCTTACAGAATGCCAACGTCATATCCCAAGGAAAACAGATTCCCGCCCCCCACCCCCGCTTTAGTTTATAGGAATCCAAAGAATGGGTCATATGTCCTTCTCCAGAGCAATCAATCACTGGCTAGTGGGAGGGACAATAATGATTGACCTTGCCAAGGTCAGTGTCTTCCCACGGTCAAGGCAGGTAAAGTCTGTTCATAGAAAAATAGGAAGAGGGTGATTTGAAGGCACAAACAGCACATCACAGTCCACCCCTTCACTCCACAGCGAACACACCTGTGACATACACTCTCGCTCCAGTGAATTTGATCATAAAAAAATCTCATCTAACACACCTACCTTCACTGTAAGGCAAGACTACCCAAAATCCCAGCACATCCAACTCCAAGCCCAGCCTGTCTGGGCCATAAGCACCCCTCCCCATCAGGGGTCAGTGTGGCTGTTCACCAGCCGAAGACTGGTGGACCAGAAGGAGGCGAAACCACCCCAAATATCAAATGGTTGGAAGGGAGACCTAAGCTTACCTTTTGGGTGAGCCACAAGTGTAGGAACCTGGGCAGATCACATAACCCCTAATTCCATTTAGAAAAGAGTTAACATGAAGTAACATGAGTGGTTACTCCATACACCGTATGCCAAAACTAAGATCCCTGCAAGGGAGACAGATGGAATAGTCACTAGGATCAGTTTCCTCACCCATAAAATGGGTTAATAAGAACAGTTTTAGTGTTGCATTTTAAAAAATTAGGTGTGGCCCATAGCAACGTAGACAGAGCATAGTAGGTGCTTAAAACACGAGAATTTTCTCTCTCTCTCTCCCTTTCACACACACACACAAACCTATTGATCTGTGACAAGGACCTCAGGCTGCCATCATAACCCTTTCCCCCTTCCTCTTTCGCCCTCCCTTCCCTGCACTCCTGTCCCGTCCTCCTTACCTCCTCTTCTTTCTCCTTTGTCTCCCTCCCGCTCCCTCTCTTTCGTCCCCTCCTGCCATTCCACGGTGCGTCCTTGGACACTCTGTCCTCTAGAGAGCTGTTGGGCTGAAGCCCGTGAGGGCCCCACACCAACACCTCCCATGGCATGTCCTCCCAGCTCGGGTGCCTGTGTGGTCCGTGCCCTAGGTCACAGGGCACAATTCCACCTGTGACAGGAGGGACGTGTGTTGTCAAACAAGCACCATGACAAGATATGGACTTCCCTAGAGTTGTCACCATCTCATGTGGCCACTCCAGGGAAGCGATCTCTATCTTTCAAAAACGGACTGCTGTTAGCCGGCCAAACCGCCTCTGCCCCTCGCAGGAAATTCACGGCGGCGGAGGGCGAGGGGCGTCTCCAGCGGAGCTGACAAATCCTGCGCTTAGAAGGGTGGCATTGAGAGGCACGAGGTCATGAGCTTGCACCTCTGCTAGACCCTGCTCTGCGC
This sequence comes from Mormoops blainvillei, assembly GCA_004026545.1. NCBI lineage: Eukaryota > Metazoa > Chordata > Mammalia > Chiroptera > Mormoopidae > Mormoops > Mormoops blainvillei. Next base: position 96,133 of record PVJD01005367.1, read on the forward strand.
TACGAGGGAGGCGAGCAGTCCACGGTGTAAATAGACAGCAACCCAGCCAGGGAAAGAGACCACGCGGCGGCGCGTGGTATTGACCTCAGTCATCCCCTGTGAGGGCCGTGGGCGTCTGAGGGCTGGCTGGGCCCTCAGTCCGACCTCCAGTTACTTCCAAGCGGAACAGAGGAAGGAGCCCTGGTTTGCAGTCCCACGGACCTGGATTTAAGCCCTTGTTCTGCCACCAACTAGCTACAGGTTTCAGACCCCCCCTCCACCTTCACATGGGTCATTGCAAAGATCCCTAGAGTCAAGGCGAAACAAGCAGTAGTTCAAAACAGAGGCCAGAGAGGGTGGGTCCGATCCTGGCTCCACACGTGCAAGCTGTGTTTCCTTGGGCAAGTGACTTGGCCTCTCTGGGCCTCAGTTTCCTCTTCTGCATGGAACGGGGATATTAATACTCATCTCGTAGGATCATTGTGAAGATTCAATGTGTAAAGCACTTAGCAAACTCTGTCGAAATTAATAATCATAATTGTAAGAACACATGGGAAAGGACTTTATAATTGGTAAAGTGCCATTCTTCAGAATTACTATTTACCGTGAAGCACAGGCACACATTTACTGCTTTAAGAAAATGAAGTGCATGGTTTAAATTCAGATGGTGGTTTTACATAATTTTAAATTTTCCTTTGGATGGAAGCCTTCACTTGGCCCGCAACCGAGGCAAACGGTCAAGTATGCATACAGCGCTGTGAAAGGCCAATGTCTTGTTCGCCATTCACCTTAACCTCATGCCTGTTGTATGCAAGACTATGATAGAAACATTTACACAGATCATTCCATTTCAGCCTCACTGGGTTGGTATTTTCATCCCCACTGTGAAGAAAGGTAGGCCTCAGAGAGGTGAACTGGCCTGAACTCCCGAGGCCACTGCTAGAATGTAACAAAAGTGAGCGGGAAACTGAGACCATGTGCCCAGTGCTCCTTCTAAGGAAAAACAGCTGAAGGCATCTCGTAGAAATGGTGACATGCTGTCAAATGTCAGATTCTTCAGAGCTGCCCCAACGCGGGTCTCACCTGCTTGGCGCTTACAGAATGACCTTGGCTTGGATTCCTGCATGCCCACTTGTCACCAGTAGAGCCCAGGGCTTTGACCTTAACCCTGGCCACAGAAGGGTCCCCTCCTCCGCTCTGCCAGCCTCCACTGCCCTCAGGGACCAGACTCAACCAGTGCACGCGACTTTTAGTCTCTCCTGTCTGCTGTTCTGCGCAGAGGAAGAAATTGGTACCAAAAAGTCAAGAAGGCCACATAGCAAGGGACACACTGTTTCCTCCCGTAACCCTTTCCGCCTTGACCCCAGCCCCATCTGACTTTTCTCCTCTTCCCAAAGCCAAGTACATCGGCTGCTACCTGGACGACACCCAGAGTCGGGCCCTGCGCGGTGTGTCCTTTTTCGACTACAAAAAGATGACTGTCTTCCGTTGCCAGGACAACTGTGCAGAACGGTAGGGCCCCGATGTCCCAGGCTCTGTTCATTTCAGACCCCTTCCTTCTCAGGTCCCTGCCTGTGGTGGTCTTTCCTTACCCGTGGGAGGGCGTGAAGGAGGAAGAGCAGGTGGCTGCAAGGAAAGGGTGATGCCAGAGTGTGTGTGCATAAGTGTGTGTGTGTGTGTGTACACATGCAGGCAAATGAGCAGGATTGTTCAGGAATTGGCCTGTGGGGGTTGTGGTTGTGCACTTGTGTGAGACTGTGCCTGGGTGTGAATTTATAGTGTACAGTGTACGGGGTCAGCTCAGTTACGATCGGGAACTTAATGCCAACACACAGCTGTCTTTACTAATGGCTGTGCGTGCAGGAGTCCTTGTGAATGTGTGGGCAAGGGTGCAGAATTGTGCTTGTGTGTGGGGGGGGGGAGCATGAGTGTGGGTTCAGGTGCGTGCAGGTGTGAATCTGTGAGCAGGAGGCTCGTGAGAGGTCCTGATAACAGTGAGGGGAGCCTCGGCATCAAGGGGTCCTTAATGGTTTCCCAGCAGGGAAACCCCTTGTTTTTCTCCTAGGGAGAAACACTCACGTGTTCAGACCATGTTTTTTAATAGAAGAAAAGAGTGATATTTGGGGTTAGAACGTGCACTGGGGAAGGGAGCTGACTTTCCAAGAGTGGATGAGGCCCCAAAGGGCTGGTGGGCAGGGATGGGACCCTCACTCCTCAGGGGAACCTCTGCAGCCGAGACATCCCTCCCAATTTTTATCCACCACACGTGGGTGTGGGACCAGCCTGTTCTGCATCTCCACCCCTCCTACCAGTCCCAGTGTGGCTTCTTCTTTATACCCTTAGTTAGAGGACTTCTCTTCAGCTAGATTTCAGGGGGTTCTCGATGATGGTGGTCCTGTAGTTTAGTTGTAATTTTGATGTGGTTGTGGGAGGATGTGAGTACCGCATTTACCTACACTGCCATCCTGACCAGAAGCCTCACCTAGGAAACTTTATTGTTACTTTTTAAATTTTTCATTCCTCCCCCAAGGACATGTTTTTACTGATTTTTTAAAAGAGTAAGTCAGAGAGGGAGAGAGAGAGAGAGAGAGAGAGGAAGAGAGGAACATTGATCAGTTGCCTGCTGTGTATAACCCAACCAGGGATTGGACCCACAACCGAAGTATGTGCCCTGACTGGGAATCGAACCTGCAGCCCCTTGTTGTACGGGATGATGCTCCAACCAACTGAGCCATTGGCCAGAGAACTTTAAAAACTTGCTGCTCGGGTCCCCCAGGAAATGGGACCCAGGTGTGGCATTTAAAAATATGCCCCCCGGGTAATTCTAACAGTCATCCTATCTCAAGAGCCACTGATGGGAGGGTTTCTAGGCCAAGCTAAGTCAGCTGGACGTTTCTGAATGCAGTGGAAGCCACTGGGGGGCTTTAGGCAGTGGAGAGGTGTGATCTGTTTTAATTTTTGAGAGGTCCTTCCAGCAAAAGTGACAGCAGTGAGGTCAGGGCCAACAGATCAGTGGTGTGTGAAGGTATGAGTCTGGGGGTCCGTCTCTCCAGCTGGCCCCCCCTGCAATTCACAATGAGGGTGTGAGCTGGCAGTTCTCATTGGTTCCGCCTTGTGTGACCAGTGCTCTGCCCGCTGCTCCCTGAGGAGCCCTCATGGTTCTGGAGAAAGCCTCAGAGGCCACTGTGGGTTACACAGCTGAGCTGGGCTCATCCTATACCCCTCCCTCCCTCCTGTCCCCACAGCCAGAGCCAGCAATACACTTGTCATCCGTGTACAGAATGGGCGTCCACTAAGAGTCATTTTGAGGAAAAGGTTCCAGGAGTATGAAAAAAGAAAAGTTAAAACCCTTGCGGTGCCTGGATTTTTTTTGTTTTAGGGGAAGGAATTTTTCACGGGGCTGGATAAGCGGCTTCCGTTTTGCCACCTTCTAGAGGGATGCGCGAGCCCCTGCCTCCTTCCCTCGCTCCAGCTCCGCCCAAGGGACACAGAGCATCATTCCAGGGGGATGTGTCCTGGAATCAAGGGGCTGGACGTTGTGGATATATTTGGCTCATTGCTCTAGACAGGGAGGAGCACGAGAGTGGGGTAGGGCGGGGGGCCACAGGATGTGAGGGGGGTGTGTGTGTGTGTGTGGTGCCCTGTGCTGAAGGTGTATACACGTGGGTGTCAATGTGGACGTGGTGTGTGTGTGGACAGGTATATGGTGGTATAAGACATTGGGTGGGGAGCATAAAGGCAGATTGGTGGTCCCTAGGAGTCATGGTCCCCAGAGCCGTCCCGTCCCCCAGGTCTCCACACTGGGTGAGTGTGCCTGTCCCCGAGGTCTCTATGGCGGCAGCTGCCCTGGCCTCACAGCAGCCTCCCTCAGGGGTTACCTGTATGCCGGGCTGGAGTTCGGTGCTGAGTGCTACTGCGGCCACAAGATCCAGGCGACAAACGTGAGCGAGGCCGAGTGCGACATGGAGTGCAAGGGCGAGCGGGGCAGCCTGTGCGGCGGCGCCAACCGCCTCTCCGTCTACCGGCTGCAGCTGGCCCAGGAGTCGGCCCGCAGGTGTACGTGAGTTGACCCCTGCCCCTCTCCGCTGCTCCTCCCTTGGCCAGCCAGGCCTGGCCCTCACCCACCTACCTGCACGTCTGCCCCACACCTTCCACGGGCCCCCGTCACCCCCGTGCCCTTGGATGCCCTCCAAGGCTGCCACAGTCCTGCCCCAGACTCGTCTCCCACCCTACCCTGTGCAGCGCCCTTTGCTCTGGCTACTTGGAACGTTTCCGCCCGCTCTCTTCTCTCCCATCCTGAGCTGCCAGCTGGACCACCTGCGCTCCTCATCCACACCCACCTTCCTCCCTAACAAACCGAGCTGGAGCCTGAGCTTGGCCCATCCCTCCTGGGTTTCTGAAAGCGCATCGTCTCTAACGATGGTGACGATGATGGTGACGATGGTGACGATGATGGTGACGATGACGACAGCACACAATGCATCTTTTCTGAGTGCCTTATGTAGAACAGGATACCTAATTCTCACCTGGATGCTGGGAGCAGACACTGTCAGTCACTGACTCCCATTTTATAGATGAGGAAACTGAGGTCCAATGTTGCATAAATGGCAGAGAATTTAAACCAACTCCAGAGCCCATGTCTTTCATGCTAAGCCCACTTGCAGGATCTATCTCATTTACCTTCCCTACAACCTTTTCAGGCAGAGATGTTACCACTGTGAATTTTGCAGCGAGGGAAACTGAGGCTTCGTGAGTTTAAGTAAACCTGCCCAAGGCCACAGTCTAATTAAAGGTGCCCTTCAGACCTGTGAAAGGAGCTAACGGTTTTGACCTCCTGATCACCCTTCCGATGCTGTCAGGAGGGCACAGGAACCCACAACCCGTCACCAACCCTGGGGCCAGTGCTTCCCAGGTAGGAATGTGCCAATGAACCCTACGGGGATCTCGTGAAAAATGCAGATCCTGACTCGGCGGGTCCAGGTGGGATTCTGCCTTCGTAAGGAGTTCCCAGGTAATGCTAGGCTGCTGCTCCAGGGACCTTACTTTAATAAATAATAAGGCCTTAGAGGCCAGTGGAGTTGGCAAGGCCAGCCGGCAGGCAGGCTTGGACCTGGCAGAACCTTATGCCTGCCTGCACGCAGAGAGCGGTCTCTTCCACACGAATGCCCATGTTTATAAAACCCCATCGTTGGTGTGCTCAATAATGTGTTCTGTTTTTCAGATGCCGTATTTTTTTGTTGTTGTTGAAGATTTTATGTATTTATTTTTAGGGAGAGGAGAAGAGAGGGAGAAAGAGAGAAACATCTATTGGTTGGTTGCCCCTCGTATGCCCCAACTACCAACCTGACCCGCAACCCAAGCATGTGCCCTGACCGGGAATTGAACCAGTGGTCTTTTGGTTCACAGGCCAGCACTCAATCCACTGAGCCACACCAGCCAGGACTAAATGCTGCATTTTTGAAGGCCCATTCAAGCTTTGCTCTGCAATAGGGTTGAGCATGCTGCCAGTTTGCCAAGGGGCCGATTTCTGCAAACAGATGCCTCGCCCACCTCCCCATGGGGCTGAAAGCCCGGCTGGCAGCTGAGGTGACATGCGAAATCCAAGCCGGAGAATGTTCCCACAGCAAGTTCCTGGTTTGGCCATTCGTGTAATGAGGCTTTAATTTGATGGCAGATTTATCATCCTCATCACTGAACTCTTTATGCCAATATGTTATGTTAGTTTGATGGTGACTTTGACCATCTGAAGAGATGGCCTTAGCTTCATGGGTATTTGGAGGGAAAGCTGCCACCACTAAAACATCCTAGTGGATGAGGATGAGCCAGATAACAAGAACTGGGCTGTGTATGTCACTCGCCAGATACTAGCCAGACGTCCTTTCGGTTAACGTTCAGATTGGCTGAACAACTAAGATCACCTGTAATCATAACATCCTCATAGAGCGTCGGAGATTTTTCAGTAAACTGAAAGATGTTATTAACACACAAAGACCTGGGTGGTGGTTGAGGATCAGCCCCCAAGGCATCTAGCAGAGAGACGGGTCCAAGACCACTGGGCCTCGTCCAAGCAGGGAGGCTATGTACAGGGGGTTGTGGGGATGCTCTCTGCAGGAGCCAGGGGAGCAACATTTGAGCTCTACATCACTCTAAGGAGGTGTCTGGGTGAAAGGGAGGAGCCGTGCATTCCAGCCGTGAGCAAAAGTCCGGGGTCAGCAGAGATCGGGCATTGCCGTGTTGGAAGCACCTTCCTTGCTGACGCCCCATTTCACAGGTTTGGAAACTGAGGCCCAGAGAGCAGAAGTGGCTAAACTGAGCTTCCTTAGGGAAGGCTCACAGAAGAGGGCTGTTTGATTAGGGCCTCGAAAGACATGTAAGGTTTTCCCTGGTGAAGAAGAGGAGGATATCCAGACCCAAGACAAGTTGCCAAGAAGTGGGAGCGAGATCTAGGCAAAGAAAATAGGGTGTGCCGTGCCTAGAGGTGATTTCAGGAAGCGATGGGCAGGCGTGATTTTTCGGAGGCCACAGTGCCTCTTAGGGAGTGAGTAAGGCCTGGGACCCCGGTCTCTGACTACTGGTTTGGGAACTCGCTCCTAACACTGCTGTAGAAACCTGGACCTCTTATATGGGATTCTCTTTGGGGAGAATTTCTTTAAAAAAAAAAACAACTTTGTATTTATTTACTGTTTTCCATCACCCTTTATCCCCCCATACGCTCCTCCACCTCCACCCACCACTTGCCTCAACCGTCACCACACTGCTGTCTGTGGCCGGGGGGAGTGTCTTGGCTCCAGCCTAACTACTTTTCCCTCTGCCACCTGATTTCTCCTCTGCCTTGTTTCCTGACTCTAAACAATATGGAATCTCCAATGTTTTTGCTCTCACCCAGGGGCACCCCTGGCTTCGCATTCCTGGGATCTGATTTATACACAAATAAATGAGAAAGGGAGGCTTCCGAGTCACTGGCCCTTGACACCAGTTTTGTAGTCCATCAGTCAAAGAAACAAGCAAGCACTGCAGGAAGCAGGTAGGATGGAAATCAGATTCCGTTTGTGGAGTCGTTAGTTGCTATTAACACTGTGTTGTAATTGTGTAACCCTGAGCAGTGGAGCAGAACTCTTAATGACTGTGAGGATTCGAAGGAGTCCTTGCTATCTTCCAAGCACCACTCGGGGTGGGGGGGCAGCCCCCTTCCATGGGGAGGCGCTGGAATGTTCCTACATAGCAAGAGAACGAGAAGGTTGGCAGCACAAATGTCTGCAGGCACCCTGCTATTCTGCCTTGACACAGGCTCTCATGCACGTGGACTCCTTGCCCTTGTTACAAAAGAACCGAGAAATGGACTTCCTTCTTGGTTGGATTACATTTTTCACAGCAGTTTGCTAAATGTGTCAGCAAGTGTAGCTCTCCTTGCAGGGGCAGAGACCTGCCAGTGATATGAGAACATTATGGCTTTATAGGATGTTGCAAGAAATGTCATTTGCCTGAAAGATTCCTGCAAGATTGGTGTTGTAACAACTATGCCCATGGGGTGGCTGTCCATGGTGCTGACCGTCCTTGAGGTCTACCTAAGGCCCCCAGGACTGCAGACCAGCCTCTCCCAGGGCTCAGCCTTTGTTTCTCTCTCTCTCTCTCTCTATTTTTTTTTTCCCTTTTCTATCTTGGTGAAAGTATCATGAAGCTTACACTATCACTGAAAGAAATAGATCCTTGGCTTATGGTTCACAATTCACATAGTGGATTTTGTGTACCATTGTTAGTTCTGGCAGGGGTTTTTTTGTTGTCATTGTCATCTTCCAAAGTTAGAAGGGGAATTTTCTTCATGGCTTGTGATTTATGCTCATTGATACTCCATGTTAACCACTGCTGCTGAGGGGAGCCTCAGATGACCATGGAAAGTCACATTTTGATGGATAGACGAAGTCCAGCTCCTCCTTTGCGGGGCCTGGAGACCACTCCTTGCCCTTGATATATGTCTGGGATTCCTAAATTTTATCATTCACATGGGCCTTCGTGAATTCTGCTGTGTAGAACCAAGATGATGATAACTAGAAGTTCTAGAAGTCTTTTTCTCCTTTTCCCTCGTGATGGGGGAGAATTGGTTCGCTGTTCTCCTCTAAGCAAAATCCGGGAAGGCCATGGGGGCAGCTGGAAATCAGGCAGATATTGCTTCTGTAGCCACTCTCTCACTTACTTGCTCTGTCGCCTCGGGCCAAGCTGTGCATTCTCTGTAAGCCTCAAATGCCTCACCTGTAAAATGGGGGCAGTCCCGACCTCTAAAGGCAGCTCTGACCACCCTGCGAGGTAAAATTAAGAAAGCATCTAGCGCAGTGCCTGTTACGGTGTAGGTTGATCCCTGCTTCTTCTTCCTAAGATGAAAACTCCTCAATTCACTCCGAGCAGCCCCTAATTCAAGCTATTTGAATTCCCACAAGCCCACAGGAGCCTTTGGTGGTGCCTAAAAATGGCTGGTTTGAATTCTCCTCAGACGGGCTCTTTGGGTAATTCAGCCTCTCTCTGATTATAGGTAGCTTTCAGCAGCTCGCAGATCACTGCCCTTCTTCCTCACCAACGTCTTTAATGCAGTTGAGCTTGGCCTAATTACCTGGGGGGTGGTGGCCTCTTTCACACCAAGGAGAATTCTTCCACACCCGCCTTTAAGCCAATGCCCGATGACATTTACTTCATTGTGTGTGTGTGTGTGTGTGTGTGTGTGTGTGTGTGTGTGTGAAGCCCCAGAACAAAGAGATGATAGGACTTCAGAGATACTTGCGGCTGATCCCAGGCTGTTCTTCATCTGCCCCGAGCAAAGAGAGTTGATAAACAGTTGCTCGGCTTGCCTCTTGCTGATAAAAAGCCCAACGAGCTGAGGTCACACACCATCTCGGCCAGCCTGGCAAAGCAGCGCTGACACTGTCAGAATGTGGGGCATGGGCTTTTGTGATCCCTGGACCCCTCCTGGGGGGCCTGAGAGGGTTTCTGGGAAATTCAGGTGGCTGGCGTGGGATCTCTGGAGCTCAAGTGTGTTAGACTTGGGCAGGCCCCCCGCAGAACAGCAGAGAAGCGGAAAACTGAGATGTGATGACAGACCAGATTGGGATCAGATCCCCAACTCTGGTTCTCCCTCGCTGTGTGACCTGGAAAAGTGAACGTGTCTCATTACATCTCAGGGTCTATGCCGGCAAAACAGGGTCGGGTGTGGTGAGCATTAACCGAGATGCAGTGTGTGGAACACACTTTGCGTAGCCGACGTGCAGGAAACAGCTGACATTATACCCATTGCTGTTAGTCTGTAGCAAGTGTTGGTCAATAGGAAGACCCCATTCGGCGCCGCTGTTATTGCCTGTGGGCCCTACTGCACAGCCGCACAGACTACGGGCTGCGAAGAACAGTAGCCCCGACTTCCGTGCAGGATTTCCCTTGTGGACTAAAAAAAGCTCCAAGGCCCAAGGAATGGTGGGCTGGGTTGCTCTAGAGACAAGCACGTGAGCCTTGGTGTGCTTGGCAGGTGCCCCCGGGGTGCACCTGTAGGGGAGTGGGGAAGTGAGACGAGGAAGGGAAGGAGCCAATTCCAGGTCACTGCCAAAGACAACTGAAGCTTCATCCACTGGGAAACCCCAGCAGATGGTGCAGGCCGTGCTTCAGAGGTGTCCCTTCGGAGGGGCAGAGACCTGCAGTATGTCCTCACTCTTTTCCGTCACTGGCTGAGAGTGGCTCCCAGGGTGACTGACTCCCTACAGGCCGAGTCGGAGTCCTGGGTGTTTGCTCTAAGTCGCTGCCAGCCTACACTGGCAGCATGACGAGTGCCAGGGCACATCGATGGGGCACTAATAGCATCCGCTGTGTAGGATTTAGCCACCCTCCACACAGCACGAACAGGTAATGGAGAAAGAAATAGGAAGACGTGCTGCCTGAGCCCTGGTTGGGTCTCAAGGACACACCTGCCATTGTGCGGACTTCCACCCCAACTGTGCAGGGTAGATGTGGTGGTCCCCGTTTACTGATGAGGAAACCGAGGCTCAGGAAGCAAAGACACCTGCCAGGGGACACACAGCTAAGTAAGTGGCTCACTCAGGGTCTGTCTGAATTTAAAACCAATTTCCTTTCTGCTGGGCAGCCAGAGCTTTTGCAAACAGGACGGCGTCTGCTCGCTGCTGGGAAGTTTAACATTCTTCCTATCACAGTGTGAGTTAGGAAGGCCGAGGGATCCCGGCTGGCTACTTCTCTTTTGTTTGCCGCCATGAGAGATGAGAGGGCCTCTCACGCTGGTGGGGAGAACCTGGTGACCCATGTCACAGACGGAGGAAGTGAGAGTAGAAGGAGGGTTAGGTGTCTTGGCCACCATGCACGTACTCAGTGTCCTGATCATCAAGCCATAATGGAGGGTGACCTGCTGTGAGAAATGGCCTTCAACGTGTCCCCCCTGATCCCTGGGAGTCCCACCTTTCTGCCAGACACCAGGACGCCCTCTGTGATCAGGTAGTTTCGTTCCAACAGCAGAAATGGGCTGGACTGTAGGAAGACCCCACATCCAACAGGTTAACTGCCCCTGGAACCAACTTCCCAAACCTGTTCCCTTACCCACCCCCAGCCCCAGCACACACCTTGACCAAAGAGAGACTCAACAGCCATAGCTCCCTAACTCCCTCTCTGGCCCTTTAAGGCTTCTGAAAATTCCATCTTATTTGGTATTCAGGGCACATGGCTCAGCCCTTCTCTTTAAACAGGGAGGGTCAGGGACTCATTAGCAGATGCTTAAATGTCAAAGGGGGACCAACCACAGCAGAGCTGGGCTTAAGAGTCTTCCTTCCTCCTGCCCAGGCAGGCTGGAGAAAATCCCACGGGGAGATGCTAGGGTAGGGACTCACTTCCTCCCCTTCCTTTTCCGCCAAGTCTGAAGACACCGGGCAAGGAGACAGAGTCACAGACCTTTGCTGCCCCTTCCACTGGGCTCACAGCTCCCAAGGCGCATTCGAGTTCATCTCTGAATGATCTGTCCAGTAGTCATGGCTCCATTTTAGAGATGAGAACACTGAGGCTCCAGAAGGAGCGAAAACATGCCCGAGGTTGAGGCATGTGAGGATGGGTGGAGCTGCCGGTGTGGACGCTTGGAGGGATCGGCACTGCATGCCGGGGACAAGAAGCCAGGGAGGGACCGGAGCTCGCACCTGCTGGCCGCTGGTCTCCTGAGAGCAGGGCCGGCGTCTCATTACTCCGGGGCCGCGGTTGGCATCCAGCTGAGCTTTGGGCCTAGTCCAGGTTCACCTACACTGTTTCCGGCTTCCCACCTCCCTGCCTTCACTTTGTCTGGAGCCTCCCATTCGCAACATTACATCCCCCTCGGGGTGACTGACGAACTTACGGGGCTTCCCTCTGAGCACCCCAGGCTGTGAGACAGGAGGCTGCCCCCCACAGGACACAAGTGGCACTCTGGATGTGACAGTACCTCATGTGGGGGAGAGTGGAGGACTGTCCTGTTTGGAAGAGAGTCACCGCGCAGTCTAACCCCCACTCCCTGCCATTTGTATCTGGGAAACTGAGTCAGCTGCATCCTGACCGCCCCGGCCACCGCCTCCCCCGCCTCTCACCAGCCTGGAGCCAGACGCGGGGGAAGTGGAGGAGATAGCGCTGGATGTGTGAAGCCCCTGGCATGTTCTGGAAATCAACCATTTAACCCAATTCCAGATGTCTTTGCTAGATTGGCCCCCACAATGAACGTCACAACATGGCCCCCACAACATGACGTCAGGCTGCTGGGGGCCAGGTGGTAGAAATAATTACTAGGGTGACTTTGACAGCTGGGATTTAAAATTACCCTTCCTAAACTCCCTTCCCTCCTCCTCCTCCTCCACCCCCACCATCCTTCTGCCCAGGGCAGTAATTTCTTAGTAATTCCTTACCCTGTACCCTGCCCATGTACATATGCATATGCACACGCTGAAGGAGTGTTTCACACTATACATGCCCCCAGATGTAGCTATAGATGGGGGCGTATGGGTTTGCAACTCACTTTCCTTTTCTCTGAGGGTTAACATTTTGTTCAGTGAGGTTTTTTCTTTTTTCTTGCTAATGGCGAGGCCTCAGCTTTGTCGCATAACCCCCCCTCTCAAAGCCCTGCTTCTCTCCTCTGTAAAGTGAGAGTTGGCTACAGACCTTGCAGTTTTCAAGAAGGTCAGTGATGTTTGTAAAAGTTCTTAGCAGAGTGGACGGCACATAGGAGGTGCTCCATAGACGTACCTACTTCGTGCCTCTGGTTTTGAGGCACCCTGCGCCAAGAGTGTCCTTTGTTTTGTGGGAAGGCTGTGCTTCTGGAAAGGTATGAACAGCTCAGATTGGAGGACAACTGAACCCATTTTAAATGGGCCTCTTGAGCCTTTCAATAAATTTGACAGGGGCCACTTTTTCCCCCAGTTTGCCTTTATGACATTAAAAAATACATATTCACTATAGAAAAATAAAAGTTTTACAAAATGATGGGAATAAAAATCCCCTATAATCCTACTCTTACCAGTCAAGAGTTTTCCAGAGAAACAGAACCAGAAGGACACTAGATAGAAAGACAGATAGACAGAGGGATAGATGATAGAGATATTTATATTTATTTAAGAAATTGGCTCCCACGACAGTGGGGCTGGCGGGTCCGAAAGCTGCAGGGCCCGTCGGCAGGCTGGCCGCACAGGCAGGAGCGGAGACTGCAGTCCTGATGCAGGAATCCTTCCTTTCTGGGAAACCTCTGCTTTGGCTCGTAAGGCCTTCTACTGATTGGACGAGGCCCACCTACTTCTTTGAAGGAAGTCTCTAATTGTAATATTTCCAACTTGGGTTATTTTAAAGGGAGTCCCTCCCACATGTCAGTCCCTTGGAGCCTGCAGGTACTTAGCACTGGGTGGGCAGAGACTCCCGAGGCCCAGTGTGGGCCCCTTTAAGCCCAGGATGAGGGAAGCAGTGGGGCTGTGAGGAGGGACAGACCAGGCCTGGGCCCTTGGCTCCCCTCCGTCCACAGATGCTCCACCCTCTCCCAAAGAGATCGCGTCCACCCTCCAAGGCATCTCTCATCTCCCTGAGCGGGGAGTTGCCGCTGTTGAGAATAAGGAAGCAAGACGTAGGGATGCTGGCAAAGAAAAAGGGGCAGTGTGGCCCAGCAAGCACAGCTCAGGGACCTGGACTGCTGACAGAGATGCCAGGACGGAGGAGGACGTCGACTTCCCTCCCTCACTCATTTGTCTCCAGTTCGGTTCACTGTCTGACCTTGGGCAAGACTGTTGCCTCCCCTGGGCTTCAGTGTAAAGCGCTCCCATCAGAAGGTGGCTCTCCCAGCCTCGATCTGACGACGCCTTCTCCCCCTGGCCCTCCAGATGGAAGCGCGGTCTTCCGAGGCTGCTTCCGCAGGCCCGACAACCTCTCCCTGGCCTTGCCCGTGACGGCCGCCATGCCGAACATGTCTGTGGACAAGTGCGTGGACCTCTGCACAGAGAAGGTGAGACGGGGACCCCAGGGCACGGCTGCGTGGAATGGCTGGAGGAACAGGATGCCTGACTGGAGAGGGAGGTCCTTACATGGGAGAGGGGTGTGCCCATTCCCGGTAGATCCGAAGGGTCGGTTTCTCTCCTCTGAGTAAGTGTGCTTGTTCCAACACTGAGGAATGCTCAGGAATGAAGGTGGTGTTCAAACTGGGCCTAAAAGCATGACTAGAAAATCCCCAGGTAAAGGCAAAGACTGTCCCACCTTGAGTCAGAGTGAGGTCCCCGTCGCTGGAGGTGTGCAGGCTGAGCAGGGCAGACATGATGCCCAGAACCTTGAGCATTGGAGAGCCGCCGGACTGGATGATCTGTGGGTTCTTTCTCAGCCTCAGATCCCTGACGGCCACCTAGGTGGCCTTCCACCCTAGCCAGACAGTGAACTCTACAGCAGTAGGGGCTGGGCCTTAAACGTCTTGTGCCCTACCCCCTAAATCCCAGCACAGGGCAAGGCATATCACTGGTCGTGATGTCTGAGGAGCTCCCTTCTTTGCTCAAGGTGAGCTAAGTGCATGAGGGTCCAAAGGAGAACCACCCCTGCCCCCCAACCCTGGCACGATGGCCCGTTTCATTCACTCACTCAACTAGTATTTAATGAGAACCCACTTTGTCACAGGCCCCATGCTCAGTGCTGGCGATGCAGAGTCAACAAGATACGGTCTCTATCTTCAGGATGCTGGCATTTGTTGGGGGCCTGCCTGTGGCCCCTCCTGGGTGCTGAGCCCACACCCTGGCTCCTCAATGCTGCCACCTGCTCTGAGCTGTCCCGCTCAGCTGTCACTCTCCCGGAGGTTCCCACCTCACGAAGCCCCTCCTGGGAAGACTGAGAGGCTGTAGCATCGCGGACACTGCTGTGTACTGAGCACTTTCTCGGTCCGGCCCCTGCCCTGTGGGTCACTGTTCACCTCTCACAACAAAGCTAGGGGTTGGGGATGTTCACGTCCATTGCGCAGATGGCAACACCAGGGCTCAGACAGGTGAAGTCACTTGCCCGAGCTCACAGCACCAGCAAGTGGCACAGCTGGGACCGACTCTACATCCAAGCTCTTCATTTCTGAGCTACGCCACAGACCCCACAGAGAGGCTCCGAGAGCCATTCGAGGGCAGCCAGGTGACATCAAGCCACCAGGCATTTCCTGAGTGTTTGCTCTGTCCCTAAGAGGCACCCTGGAAGGTGGGGGCGAAGTTCATGAGATTAAGGGTTTAACCATCATGTGGTCCGGCACTCTCTCTCGGGCAGGAATTCCTCCACCCCCCGCCACGGCGTGCCCCCCCAAGTAGGCATTCCTCAGTCCCCGAGAGCCCTACGGATCAGCTGGAGGTGGGGGACAAACACACATGAGGCAGTGAGGTCACAGGGCAAACCAGTGTAACTAAGGGCTGAAAGGTCCAACTGGATGCAGGACTGGAGGGACTGTGGGTGGACAGGAGGGCCCCCTGATCTCCTTGGGGGCCAGAAGGAGAAATGGAGCAGATTTAGTGGCCAGGGGGAACAGAGCTGCTTGTGCCAAGTGGTGGAGGTTTACAGAGTCACAGGGGGCTCCAACATGTCACAGCAGTGAGAAGCCATCCTTGGTCAGGACCCAAGCTGACCCACCTCCCACCTCTCTCGCTCGCTCTCTCTCTCTCGCTCTCTCTCTCTCTCTCTCTCTCTCTCCCCGCCCACCACCATCCCCCCCTTCAGCTAGGAACTACAGTTCATATTTAACACCTACTAAAAAGGACACCAAACCTACTCTGACAAAACTCACAGGACCCAGCCATATAGAGGCGACCACAGCTTGTTACCAGATTATTCCTGGACCAGTTTCTGGGGGAAAACTCACGGCTGTGGGTCTTCCACAGAGGCGGACTGGACAAAGGACAGTCCCCTGCCCTCCAGACCTCAGGTCCATCCCGCTCCCACTTAGCAGTTCCGCAGAACAAGGAAAGCAATTCGGAGCCTCTCTCCCAGCAGAGACGGCGGCGGTACACAAAGGTTCGGGTATCCTCTTTAGCTCAAAAGAATGGCTTCAGACAGCTTTTCCCAAGGCGTGGGTTTTGTCTCACTGTCAGACCAGGGGCATTGACCGTGGGGGGTTACGCACACCGTGAGAAAGGCATTTGTTTTTCAGTTTCTTTCAAGGCCTCCAGCGGAAAGCTCATCTCGGTGCCAAAATGTCCTTAACACCTCTCTACCCTCAACTAATCTCCCTCTTTCAGGAAAAAAGGAGCTGACACGGGGCTCAGTCTTGGCAGGCAGAGTGCCTGAGTTAGAATTTAATTACATTGTTTTGTGTCTATAGTATTTGCATTTATGGTAGGGAAACTACGGAGATGTTGCTTGTCCCCCAAGTACTACTCGTGGGAGTGATACAAAGTTTCTTTGGAAACTGAAGTCCCCAAAGGTGAGTTGACTTAAAGGAAACAAACAAGTCAATAAATATAATACAAGGAGACAAAAGAGAAAATGGTCACTATGTAAGGTAATGTGTATGTTAAACAGCTTAACTGTGGTGATTAATTCACCGTGTATACATTTATCAAGGCATCAAGTTGTACACCTTAAATATATACAAGTTTTGTTTGTCAATTATACCTCAATAAAACTGGAAGAATACAATAATGCAGGAGGCCCAGAGATGGGGGCCAAATGGTAAGAGTTGGGTTCACTGACGACATTCGGGGACCCCCAGGCTGGGGAGGGGGATGGGGAAGGCTCTACCACTGCTGCTCTGCATTCACTGTCTACGTGTCCAGAGATTGAGCAGTGTTCTTCCTCTTCCTCTTCCTCTCCCCGTCCATCCCCAGGAGTACCCGCTGGCGGCGCTCGCGGGCACCGCCTGCCACTGTGGGTTCCCCACCACACGATTCCCCCTCCACGAGAGGGAAGATGAACAGCTCTGTGCCCAGAAGTGCAGCGCGGAGGAGTTTGAGAGCTGTGGGACCCCCAGTTACTTCATCGTGTACCAGACGCAGGTCCAAGGTAAGCCAGTCCGCCCCCTGCAGACCCCCAGATGTTCTCCCAAAGGCCTCCCTCCCAGAGGTGCCCTGATCAGTCCATCCCACACTGCCCAGACTGCGCAAGCCAGAGGGCAGAGGGCAGGGCTGGTGACGTGGCCAGGCTTAGAGACTCCAGATGGGCGACAGAGGGGGGGCCCCAGGCAAGAGGGTGTGGGTTCTAAGAACCCTCAACTCTCTCCCTCATACTTGCTCACACCTTTGGTGGCTCTTTTCTTGAAATGGAAGCAATGACATGGAGTGGGAAGACGTGTGTGCTGGGAGGGGGAGGCCTGGGTCTCCAACACAGACCCAAAGCATGATCCCAGGCAAGTCACTTCCCCCCTCCAGGCCTCAGTTTCTCCCTCTGTAAGCTGCACCTGTGAATTGTTAAGCTGCAAGGGCCCTTCCAATCCTAGGATTCTGTAAACTTTTCTCTACGTTCTTTCTTCTTTCTCTCAGCCATCCTTTCCACTTCTCTCCTTCCTTTGCTGGTGGAGCCCATACGCGCTGCTTATCTCCTCTTCTGTCTCTTGAGGCCACCAGCCCGTGATAAGGATGCACTGGCGCTGGTGGCGGCGGCGGTGGGGGCGCTCAGGGTTCCTTCAGGGCTTTCTTTGAGCCACACTCCATGTGGAACCCTTCATTGGCATTTTCTCACTGAGTCCCCTTGGCCCTCCTGTTAGGTGGGAGCAATCATTATGCCCACTGTACGGGGAGGGAAACTGAGGCCCAGAACAGTTAAGGGACTTGCCTGAGGTCAGACTGTTTATACAATGTCTAGATGTAACCCTTTTCTCCTGACGGAGGCATCACAAAACGTGGGTGGCCCTTGAGGTGGGTGGCCTTGCTGGGACACTCAGCCCAAAGGAAACCCTGAAGGAACACCCCAATATCAAACGTACTGACCACAGACTGTGCACCGGGCCTGGGCCCGGCCTCAGCTCACTGGATGCTGTAAAGCCCACAGGAAGCCTGTGATCAGGGCAATATCGTTCCCGCTTCACAGGCGGCAGAAGCGCAACTCAGAGCTGGTGGGCGCTGGCCATGGTAACGCATCTATGAGAGCAGTTTGCTTTCAGGTCTCTGGTTCCAAAGCCCCTGCTTAGAAACCTCTGCCCACAGGGCAGGGGACGTGCCCCATGCCCTCTGAGGCCCGGGGAGCCAGCAAAACCCCACCGGGCTGGACCGCCCCCTCACCACCCAGGAACCAGGCCTCCGTGCATGGCTGGGCAGGCCGCTCGCTGCGCAGGCACGACGTGCGGGGGGAGAGAGGTGCCCGGAAGCTGGCCCGAGCTCTGCCTGTCACGCCAGGCACCCGAGACAGCAGCACGTCTGTCCGGGGAAGGAGGGCGGCTCTTTCTGATTTGCACAAACATGACATAAGAACCAGAGACACCCCCCCCCCCCAACAGGCCATCCCCCGAGGGGGGTCCCAGTGATGGGCCATTGTAGCTGCCTCCAAGGTGGCTAAAGTCTTGCCAGGAGTGCAGTGAGTGGGACTTTGTTTAGCAAGTGCGGCCCAGGGCTTTGTTTATACCCCACTGAGGAAGCAGAGGTGTTTGTTCATTTTCAGGAGGTGTGGGTTGGTCTGTGTGGAACTGGGTTGTCCCTGCCTGGCGAGAGGGTCATGCTCAGATTAACAATCCCATGACGCTGAGTGGCCTCGATGTGGACAAACACTGGAGCCCTTTCAATAGCTGAGAAAGAGGCCCTAATCAATGGGTTTACTCATTCCCAGGGCCTGGCCCCCGGTCATTACTGACCTTCGGTTTTTCCCTGTCACACTGGGGATGTAGAAAGGAGAGACGGAGGGAGAGAGAGAGAGAGAGAGAGAGAGAGAGAGAGAGAGAGAGAGAGAGAGAGAGAGAGAGACTTCAATTTGATTGATGCATTCATTGGTTCATTCTTATATATGCCCTGACCGGGGATCGAACCCGCAACCTTGGCATATCGGGATGATGCACTAACTACCTGAGCTATCCAACCAGGGCCTCACACTGGGGAGGTTTGGGAGTCATGCGAGTTCATCAGTCTGCAAGAGCCTGGTCTGCCATGGCTGCCATTTATCGAGCACCTCCTATGTGCTAAGCTCTGATGTTCTTGGGGGGAACGAAAATAATTATTGAGCACCTACTGTCTCCAGGGGGGTCCAACCCGTGGCCCATGAGCCGCATGCAGCCCAGGATGGCTATGAATGCAGCCCGACACAAAATTGTTATCTTACTTAAGACCTTTTTTTTGCTCATCAGTCTTTGTTAGTATTTGTGTATTTAATGTGTGGCCCAAGACAACTCTTCTTCTTCCAGTGTGGCCCAGAGACACCAAAAGGTCAGACACTCCTGCTAGACTGAATTAACTCATCTGATGCTCACAATAGTCCAATGACTGAGGGGCTATTATTATTATCACGTTACAAACAAGGCGACTCAGCACAGAGAGGTTAAGTAGCTCAGCCAGCGTCACACAGCAAAGATAGGGCAGAGCTGGGATTCATACCCAGGCAATCGGGGTCCCAAGATTTCACTCGTAACCACAGCATCTCAGCACACACTGCAAGTACCTCACAAGCATCACGCATTTAAACCTGTCAGGCTTACTAGCCCCATTTTACAGGAGAGAAAACTGAGGCTCAGAGAGGCGAAGTGCCTTGTTCAATGTCACACAGCTAAGCCACGATAATCCTGGACTGAAACCCAGGTCTGTCTGATTCCAAAGCTATGTATCATACTGCCTCCAGCACTGCATTGATTTGTGGAGCTTAAGAGCCAAATAAACTTTCTTTTTTTAGTGCTGAAAACAACCGCTTTTCCCTTGGAGTTGGCTTTGGCTTCCCAGGCAGAATTTGAACAGAGAATCCCGTTTTCCAGGGAGATGGGGGGCCTAGGCTCGTTCTCTTTCCCAAGATTTTACTGTGACAAAACATGAAACCTCCAGAAAAATTAGAAAGAATTACACAGCGAACACTCACACTTATCCTGTAGATTTTACACTTGTCAGCGTTCTGTGATATTCATTTTTTCATCTCCCCGTTCTTATTTTTTTCGAAGCATTTTAAAGTTATAAACATCATTACACTTCCGTGTGTATGTCGTTAATTATAATTCACTATTTGCTTACGAGTTTTTGAAGGAACATTTACACAGAGTGAAATGCACAAATTTGAGTTGCACTGTTCAGTGACATCTGGGCGGCAGTCCTTTGATACTTATCAAAGTATACAACATAGCCATACTCCAGAACATTTTACACCTAGGCTCCTTTGTTGCACTGTGTTCCCTTGCAAACCCTTCCCAGGCAACCACTTGCCTTCGGCAAAGACAAAGACGACTTGGTTTATTTTTTTTCCAAAGTCTGTTCTCCCCTGCACAAACAGGCGGCAGGGTGGGAGGTGACCAGGGCCCCTGGCTGGCAGCTACAGCCGACTGGCACTCACTGTGAGCCCTGTGTACACACTCAAGGCGTTTCCCCACGTTTTGCCCCCCACCCCATGAACCCCGGGACATTGCTCATTCAATAGTCCTATTTTACAGGCGAGAAAACTGAGGCTCAGACCCATCATTTTCCCAAGGTCACCCAGCAAGTAGGTGGCAGTCTTGGAATTTAAATCTAAGAGTTCAAACTTCTCTCCCCTGAAAGACCTCTGTAAGAAAGCAACATGATCAAAGATTTCAATAGTGACAGATAACGCAGAACAGGAAATATTGGGATGCAACCTTGGAAGGAACTATGAGAAGGGCAGAGTGATGGATGCTATCAGATGTGCTGAGTGGTCCAGCGACGGGGGCTGACCTGACCACTGGTTAGCCACTGGTGACTATGGCAGGAAATGGAGTGGGGGTGCAGACAGCTCTTTCAGAAACATGACTGGGAATGGGGTGAGGAGAAAGAGTGGTTCCTGGGGGGCGGGGGTGGGGGCGTTAAATAGTGGAGCTCTTTGTTCATATTTGCATGCTCCCGTGATGGAGCTGGCTGAGAGGGAGAGAGAGGAGATACGGGGGAATCAATGCAGCAAGGAGATTGGAGAGGAGGGGGAAGATGGGATGGAGATGCTAGAGTAGGGTAGAGCCCCTTCTTCCGTGAGAGTGGCAGGGGAGGAAGAGAGGGTGGGATGGAGAGCAGTCTTGTGAGCTCGAGGGGCAGGGGAGCTGGGACAGGGGAGGGAGGTTTGCCTGGGTCCCCTGCATGGTCGATAAGGGTTGAGGTCAGTGGCCCAGAATGAAGGAGCAGGACTGACACCAAAAACCCAGAATCTCTCCTGTTTCTTTTCCACGGCAGAGTCCCCTGTGCTGGGCCTCCCCTCAGCGTCCCTTACATCTGTAGGGACTGAAAGAAATCACTACTGTGCTTTCTGTCTCTGGGGTTGAAAGAGGGGTTGCTGGGAGGTGCGTTCCGTGAGCTCTGACAGTACAGGCAGAGAATCAAGACTATCAGAAGGGGGCTCACCTGTT